>APFE031173928.1:0-19625 GCA_000404065.3 Pinus taeda | reverse complement strand
GAGGTGTAGTTGCTAATCCCAATTTCTTTACAATTGCTTCAGAAATCAAATTTACTTGTGAGCCACTATCAAACAAATTATCAATCTTTTGATGTTTGGAAACAACTCAAATATGGAAAAGCTCATGTCTTCTTCTCTCATGTTCTTCATCAATAATAGTTTGAGCAGAATTACTAGTAGATGCTTCAAAATTCTTACCTTTTATACCTGTGGATGCAATGATTGTTTCATCTCCCGATTCTGACCCCAAATCTTTCTGAATAGTTGCAGTAGTCTTCTTCTTCTTGCCCTCGAACTTCTTAGGTCTCAATGCTGGATGCAGAATCCAACAATGCCCATCATCATGCCCCTCCTTTTTACAGTGAGTGCATGAAGCTTTGTTTTTCTGTGCAGTGTTAGCCTTCCTTGCTTTCCACTTCTACTTTCTTTTCTCCTTGCTCTTGCTTGCAATGGGTTGGGATGGTCCCCCAACTTCTAGATTTCCATTCTTTCCTTTAACTTCTAGATGAGTAGCTTGTATAGATACCTCATCTATACTAGTGGGATTAAACATGAGGATGGTATGCCTCATGTAGTTGTGAAGACCACCAATGTGCTTCAAAAGAGTCTTTGGTGAGTCTAATGAGATCCCTAGAATCAATGCTCTCTTTCTAAATTCTTGAGTGTACACTTGCACACTTTTCCCTTTCAATTGCCGAAGAGGATGGTATGCCTCATGTAGTTGTGAAGACCACCAATGTGCTTCAAAAGAGTCTTTGGTGAGTCTAATGAGATCCCTAGAATCAATGCTCTCTTTCTAAATTCTTGAGTGTACACTTGCACACTTTTCCCTTTCAATTGCCGAAGAGTTTGTCAATTCATCATGGCTTGTTGCATGTAGGCCAATGCATAGAACTACTTCTTGATTGCAGAAACAAAGTCACTCCAGACAGAGATAGTCTTACCATGTCTTTTCATGTTAGCTTGGGTTCTTCCTTCCCACCAAACCAAGGCAGTGCCTCCTAGGCGTAGGCTTGCCAGCTGATTTTTTCTCTTGTCTGAATCGATGTTCTATACTCTACAATACACATCAATTTGTCTAATCCAATTGTCAAACTTTTTAGCATTTAGCTCTCCATCATATATAGGAAAGTTGACTTTAACATCTAGCTTAATCAAATATGCTTTCTTATTATGCACAAGGCTATTAGGAGGTTTGTGAGAAAGATTTCCTCTTTCCCTTTTCCTTTTGAGTGTTCATGGGAATGAGACTCATCTTCTTCTTTGTCTTGTTTAGAACTTGATGAATCTTCATCCTTATGCTTTCTAAAGTCCCTATACATTTCTTCTACCATAGAATTTAGAGCTAGGAAACTTTCTATGAATTGAGGGTTTGGCCCCACAGAACCTTCCTCTGACATTGGCTTTCAAGGATAGACTCTCCCAATTTCAGGATTAGTTTCGACCAACTCTCCTCCTAATTTGAGCTTTGATGTAGTGAGAACTCAACAACTAAACCAACACAAGCTTGTCTAACCTTACAACCTAAAGCTCTGATACCACTTGATCTGATAATCACCCTACGAGTGACCTTAGTTAAAGATTTATTAAATGAAGGTATTACAGACTCATGTGCTGGCGTGTGTGTGTCTATGTTATTTAAGCAACAAATTGATTAGATTGAAAATACACAGACACTTGAAATGGAAAACAACAGAGAAATACAGTAATCAAATATAAGAACATAAGAAATTAATAAGGAGTTCACCCTATCATCCAAGGCTACATCTTTGGTCCAACTTTCAGTGGTGGCCTTTTTTATTGTGTCTTGAAGTAGAGAACTACAATGAAGGAGCTCAATATGAGTCTCCTTAAACAAATTGGCTTGGCAGGGTGGTTCTTGGATTCCCTAAGCCACTATAGTACACAAACTCTTTTCCGTGCCAGCTCTTTGACCTCTCTAGTCTAACAGATCCTCTAAAGGGTGGCTCGAATCTCTCAAGCTCTCTGGTGCTCGACGATACCATTGGTCAGCTCGGCCCTCTGTCCTTTTTCTGCTTTTTGCTTCGCTGGTTCTTCTCTTCTCTATGTGTCTTCCTCTCCAGGTGTTTACTTTCTATTCTTTGTTCATGGCTTTAAAGCCATTCAGGCTCATGGATGTTCGATTCCTCTTCCAATTTGTCGAATCGCCTGCTATAGCTGTGCTTAGAGTTCCCTGTCTCGGTGTCATCATCTGCCTCATAGGGAGCGGCCACTTGTCCTCCTGCGAACTACGCCATCTTGTTTCATCAGCTCATTTCTTTAATTATGTTACAGAATGAGTCATTTGCCACCTTGGCGGTAAATTCAGACTTCAAATTCTTTCATATCACGGCTTAATGCCTCGTCAATTCCATCTTCTCCATTGGGCATGATCTCAACCATTAGATCTAGAACCCCTAGATACAACGCCAACTACTCGTTTCGTGCAGTTGACTTGCTTGACCATTAGCGTGCAATGAGTGGTGGTTTTCTCTCTCCTCCGCCTGCCACGCATCGGGCGCTGAGTGGAATCGCTCCGTTTTCGGTGAAACTGCTTACCTCCTAGGGATGCGTCCAATAAATACCATCAGTTTTAGAGCAAGTCCCACCTTTAGCTCTTAGCCTTTTATCCCATGGTTTTCCCGGCTCCCATGCGACCAAGTGCTCATGGCCTTGCCCTTTTTAGGGTTTTTTCCTAGCCGCTAATTGTGCATCAAAATCTCCCTCTGTTTCTCAATCTATGCCTTTGAGGTGCTAATTTAGCCCCCCACACAGTCTCCATGGGCCTCAATCAGCATGCTTTGACCAAGTTCCTCGTCGTTCCATGCTGGCTGCTAACTGGCACTGGTTAAGAAGTGTTTTTGCTCATTGTTTTAAATTCTCTGAAGTCTGTCCCAACCTGGTACAACCATGGTTCTTTCGATTAATTTTCATGGATCCAATTTAGATCAACCTCTTATACAGTTAATCAAGTTAAGTGGAAGAAGGCCTTTGACACGTTCAAATAGAATCATGAAAGTAAACCACGTGTCCTTCAGATGAAGAAATTTCAGTTTGTGAATGTCTATAATAGACACCATACCTTCTTGGAGATTGATGGAAGGAAAGGACATATGCTAGAAACCCATCAATGGTGTATTGACATGTGCATAAAACAAATGTTTACTTGTTACAAGGAGGCTCGAGATAGCTGCGAGAAACAGTGGATGCTATCATCATCACCCATCAAGATAGGTGATCCTTTTGGGGCCCCCAACTTTGCTCAGGCTTTAAATAGAGTACCTTGGTATATTGCATGCATGCAACTTTGTCGGATCTGATGGATGGGCTTGAGGTTCCAGTTCCCCATTATTTTGCTTCCAGTTGATCAATATAGCCCAGCTTATGTCGTAGGAAAATATTGGTGGAAGGAAGTCCTCAGGACATATCGATATAAGCTTTCGGGAATAGAAATGGCTACAAAATATGATCTCGCACAAGTTCATGCTGATCAAAACAACTCCAACCCATATCTAGTGTTATTGATATGCATGTCCATGATATGATTAGTTTCAGCTTGTTCCATGCAGTCTAGATTTAATTCTGTTGGTGTGAGTTGTTTTGCAATGTCGGATGTGTCCAGTAATGGTGCAAAGTATGGCCAAAGGTGATCCACATTGAACACTAGGTGCAGGCCAAGAAATGCTAATCTCAAAAGCATCATCTCCCACAGCCTTGGTGATGGTCTATGGCCCATATCAAAGTGGGTCAATCTTGCGGTGGGGCCCAGCGAGGCGCTCCTTCTACAAATGTAGCCAAACTTTGTCTCCCACCTGGAACTTGTGTGGAACCCGATGCTAATCATGCCACTACTTGTACTTAGCATTGGCTTTGTCCAATATATCATGGGCCTATTGGAGGATGTGTTGAATGTGCTTAATGAAGCTATTTGCCTCGTCGGCATCAGACTAGACATGAGCTGAATCTACTTGGGTCATTGCAAATGGTATGGCCACATCAATGGGACATAGTGGCCGGAATATCAAGCCCACCTAAAAAGGGTTGTGGCCAGTTAAGTTGTGGAGAGCTTGGTTATAGTTGTGCTTGACATAGGGGAGGCTCTCATCCCATGTGCATGGATAGTTTGAGTTGTACATGTGTAGAATGTATACAATCATCTTGTTGATGACCTCTATCTGGCCATCAGTTTGTGGATGGAAAGTTGTGGACTTAGTGAGCTTGGTGTCCAACATCGACCAAATATTGGACCAAAATGTACTAAGGAAACTGTTGTCCCGATCTGAGATGATAGACTGTGGGATCTCAAAGTTTACCCACACTTGTTCAAATAAGAGTTTAGTATTGGCTTCTGTTGTGATATTCTTGTTGCAGGCCGCCAGAATGGCCATCTTTGAAAATTTGTCGATGACCACAAAAACACAGTCATTTCCATGCTTAGTACAAGGAAAGGTTGACATGTAATCAATAGAGATGGATTCCCAAGGTCGACTAGGGGTAGACAGTGAAGTATAGAGGCCTTTCTTCTTGATGGTCGGTTTGGAAATTTCGCAAGTAGTGCAAAATCTGATGTACTTCCTGACATCATGTCAAATATTTAGCCAATAGAAATACTTCTGTAATACTTCCACCATTTTCTCGAACTCAAAATGCCAAATGGCCCAACTGTAGTGCATTTCCCAAATCATCTTGGCACGCTCGCTTGGAGGAACACAAATGTGTCTCAGGTAGCATAATAGAGCATCTTAGAGGTGAAAATATGTAACTTTATAACCCTCCAAGAGTGTATTTATGTGTGGCAAAATTCTGGATCACTTTTGTAGAGAAGCGCCCAATCATAAGTCTCATGCCCACAAGAGTTAAGCATAGTGGTTAATGCCATGATCGATGGTCGGATGAGGCAATCTACAACATTATTGGTGTTTCCCTTCTTGTACTTGATATTCAAATGGAATTGTTGTAGGTATGTGGACCACTTCTGATGGAAATCATTCTACATCTTCCCTTGTGTTTGTATGAACTGCAGGGGTCGGTGGTCTGTGTGGACGATCGTTTCCTTCCCCAAAATGTAATGCTTCCATTTTCAGTAGGCCTGCAAAATGGAATACATCTCTTTGTCATACGTGGGATACTTCCAAACTGTGTCTGAAAGTGTCTCACTGTGATATGCCATTGGATTCCCTTGTTGAGTGAGGACTGCCCCAATAGCATAGTCAAAGGCATCTGTCTCAATCTCAAATGGTTGTTGCAAGTCTGCTAGTGTGAGAACTGGTGTAGATTAGAGGCGGTGTTTCAAATATGCAAATGCCTTGTATTGAGATTCAGACTAAAATAATTTTTCTTTAGCTCTTGCATTAGTGACTTGACTCAATGGCCAAGTGATATGAGAGAACCCCAACACGAACCTGTGGTAGAAATTGGTAAGACCCAGAAAGCTACAGAGATTTGTCAGAGTGGTTGGGACTTGCCAATCGTGAATAACTTGGATCTTGGCTAAATCCACATGCACCCCCTATTCATTAATAATGTATCTCAGATACTAAACTTGAGTCATGCCAAAATTTAATTTCTCCATATTAGCACATCGCTTATGTTGTCGCAATGTTTGGAGAACCTGTCGGATGTGGTGGAGGTTCTCTTCCCAACTCTAGTTGAATATTAGGATGTCATCCAAGTATATCACTACAAATGAGTTGGTGAATGGCCGCAATATGTCATCCATCAACCTCATGAAGGTTGCAGGAGCATTTGTCAACCCGAAAGGCATAACCAACCATTTGAAAGGGCCTTCCTTGGCTTTGAAGGCAGTCTTCCACATATTAGATGGTTCGATTGGTACCTGGTGATGTCTCGACTTCAAGAAGATCTTGCTGAAATATTTTTCCCCCTTGATTTGGTCAAGAAGGTCATCAATCTGTGGGATCAAGTACCTATTCTGGATAGTGATCTTATTTAGTGCCCGATAGTCAATACAGAGTCTCCAAGTCCCATATTTCTTCTGTAGCAACATGATCGGGCTCCCACAGGGAAATGAACTTGGCTAAATGTGACCTTTCTGTAGCAGATCCTAAATATGCTTCTTGATTTGATCATTCTCTAGAATGGAGTACTGATAGATTGGTCCATTAGGCAACAATGCACCTGGGTTCATATCGATGGAGTGCTTGACTTGATAGTTCAAAGGCACCCTTGCAAGGCCTACTCCTCCACGACCTTGTTCATCTGTTGTTTTAATGCGGAGGAGCCCTGTCTTTAGGTCATGGCCACCATCTTCCTCTTTCCCTAAGGGCGTATCATTAGGAAAACAAATTCTTGGCTTTGGAATTTAGCTTACTACATTGTTTTTCATTTACAAGAGAGATGGTAGTAGATGATGCTACCTCTGGTATCCTGTACAACTTATTTCCCAAGGTAACAATAACAACGTGAGGCCTTGACTTATACACAACATGTCACTTCCACATGTATGGTTGGCCTAATAAAACATCACAAACATCAAGGGGAGCAACGTCACATAATACCTCATCCGTGAAGGGCTTGACATTGTATGGAAGGTGGAACTGTTGGCTCACGCCAAGATCTCGTCCTTGGGGAAGCCACCTGATGGTGTATGGTTGTGGGTGTGTTGTGGTCAATAAGCCTAGCCGCTTCATGACCTCTACTACAATGAGGTTCTTTTGGCTCTTGCCATCGACAATGAACTGTAGCAAGGAACCCTTTACCCACATTTGTGAGTGGAAGAGATGCTCCTCCTCCTTCGGATATTCAAGTTCCTCCTTCTAGATCTTCGTGGTGGCGATGGTGGCATTGGGATCTGCATCAATAATATGCTTCCCTTTGTCATTCCCCTTCTCAGGTTCTAACTCAGAGTCAAAACATGCATATGATTCCTAGGCCTTTAGCTCGGCCACCAGTGACTGCTTGGCCCAACACTCACTTGTGTTGTGAGTGGATCTCTTATGGAACTCACACCACTTTCCTGTGTCCTTATTCACCTTCGCAGTGTTTTCCTTTTCTTGTGGCTTTGAAGGGTTGTCTCGGGCCATCCCCCCCTGGATTTGTCCTTTGTTCTCCGGTTTCAGGGCACCTTTCCCTTGCTTTGGATTCTCAGATCCAAAGTCTCACTTCTTCTATTTAAACTTTTGCTCGATCTTGACGGCGTATCAGTATGTCGTCTCGAGCGAGGATATGTCCAGGAACTCCATCTCACCTTGGATGTATCTTTGTAGGTAGTTGCGGTATTTGAGTACCAAATGTTTCTCAGAATCCTTGATACCCAACTTTGTGTGAATGATATGAAAAACATTGGTAAACTCCAGCACATCTTGGTCCCTTCCCTGCTGTAGTGTGGTCCACTTTATGAATTTGTCCTCATAGCTCCTGACAGGGTAGTATTGTTGCTTGATGACATCCCGAAACAAATTCCAAGTAGCAGTGGCTGAAAATAGTGAGGTTGTACTTTCATCCTTCTACTCACATCAAGTTTCCCATCAATCCTTGACGTGGGGGGCAGGTTTGAGAAGAGTAAAAGTAATATTTTCCCAGTTGGAAAAATCATGAACAAAAAAATATCCTTCTAGCCAACTTAACCATTTATATATGGCATCTACATCTATTTTGACCTCAAATATGGGAATGTAAAAGTTTACTTGTACCTTAAAAGGTGTGGAGCCTCCAGAGTGGTTGTCAGATGTGGATGCACCGCCGATGGGTAACTGTTGAAGGATCTCGGCAAAGTTATCCATCATCGCGTTCCTTTGTTTATCAAGGGCCTCCTCAAGCAATATTTTGATAGGATCTCTTTCTCCCTCATCTTTATTTTTCTCCCCCATGGTTGACCGTCGTGGTTTGCGAGGCTGATATTGCAAAGATTCAACCAAATCGATCCCTAACTCCTTATATCCCGACCTCAACGGTGACATGCAATGAAAAATAGAGAAAGAGCAGACCACTCTGATACCACTGATCCAGATTTAAACAGGAACACAAAAAATTACATATATAACCATAAATACAGAGATGTGGAAAAAATAAGCCTTCATTTCATTAATATCAAATATTCAAGTATGCTTACAAACATAATATAAATAAGACTATCTGAGGTGATGGTAGCTTATCTGTGAAAAGAAATGTGGCAGCTACATGCCTCTGAACTGAGTTACAATGAGGTTCAAGGGCCTTTTTATTTTTGAGCAATAAGAGAAAACCCTAAATAACTAAAAGCCTAACCCAAGGAGATGTAACACCAAGAGTTTATGGGCCTCATAGGGGTTAGTTGGGCATGCAACTTCTTGACGTTGTAACATGGTCATATTATCTTTGTTTGATGCATATGATACCTCATTGGAAAGATCTCTCTGGGGACTACAACCAAAATTTCATTTTCCTTTAAAATCGCGATAGGAATTTTTGCCAAAAAAACGTCATTTAGGGCCTCAAAATGGCTCTCGAAGTTCAAGACCCAAAAAACTGCTAAAAATAGTAAATTTGCTACAATTAAGGAAACTTAAAAAACTGAAAGAGGCAATGGTGGGGGTCCAAGTGGAATATACAGGTGGCCACCAACATCCACCTAAATTAGAGAAATTTTAAATTTTAATGTTCCTATTAGTTCGAGTGATCTAGTGAATAGGGTCCTCATTAGGCCTGATTTGTGGACAGAAATGGAACAAGAAATGCAAACCATTAGAAGGAATTTAGGAGTCACATAGGATGAAATTAAGAGATATATAGACTATCATAGAGTGCATAAAGAGTTCCAAGTTGGAAAACATGTTTACTTGCGAGTTAGACCCAAGAGAAGAAACTTCAAATTTGGGTCATGTGTTGTTGGGTCGAGAAAAAGGTATAATTTTAATTCTTATTACCTTGGTTAATGATATGTTTTCAATGAATTTACTCTTAGTTTGAGGACATTTAAGAGAAAAGAACAATGAAAAAATGGTTAAACGCATTGTCAAATAGATTACATATTTTTAATGCTATAGGTCTTAAATTTAGTTAATGTATGTGCAAGACAACTCAATTGGACGATTGTTGTTCCTTCGGTTGAGTCACAAGCACCAAGTATAGACATCTACTATTTCAGCTACAAAAGACAAGCTGAGCATATGTACAAGATAACGCAGCAAGATATATATTGTTGTTGAAAGATCCGATAATCATGGCAAGCAATCCCGAGGATCTTTTGATCCTCAGGATAAGCTCCAATTACTAGCATTTATTATGTAATATATAAACTTAGTGTTAAATAGGAAATAGGACTACCTTTTTACTTTCTTTTTTATTCCTATAGTGACACTGTGAACAATAATCTGACTTTGAAATTTGTAAACAATTCTATAATTTATTTCTTGGAAATTAATGAAAAGTTGAATTTTTACATTAATCTCATGTATTGAGTTTCTTACGGTAGTTCCTTATGGGGACCTCGAGCCCAATCACCGAAATACTTGCTTCTTGGTTGTATCATTTCATTTACTCTTTCTATTAATATTTATTCCATTGTTCCTTTTTACAGTCTGAAGTAGATCAAGCTTTACATTTCCAATGCTGCCTCTTTTCCAGAATTCATTTCATGAGACTAAAGGTTTTACACAATCAATTATTTCAGTCTCGTAATGTTTTTGAATAGGAATGTGATTTTAGTATTTCCCTTTTATGCGTAATTCGATAAAAGTGGTGTGAATTTGATTATTGAAACTAGATTAATTTACTTTCTGAGTTTGAATTCACAAGTAAAATGATTGTTGAGTAATTAGTTTATTTTTGCAACAATTAGATAAGACTTAGGATTTGGTTTCTTGCATTTTGATCTCTAAAATTTTATCTCACACATACAGTGCCAAAAAACTTGAAATAGAAAAACAAATCCTAGGTTGACAAATTAATGTAGGATTAAGATTGATTTTTAGAAGTTGTCGTAGTGACCCAACATTTTGATGTCGTTTTCAGGGAGGTTTTTAAGATAATAATAGGTCGTATCTCTTAAGGGAATTGGGTATTGAAGATGGGAGGTAAGAATCTATGTGCACAACAAACAAAAATCTTGTGCATAGTGTCCTCTTCCAGCTAATATGTAGAGGTTGTGAAGGTATGCATGACTACGAGAAAAAAGACACCAATAAGACAAAAACCATTACCAAAAACCACAAAAACCCAGGGCTCGACAACCCTTGGGAGAAATACTTTTATAGATGAAATCATTCAAAGAGCTATATTTCTAGCATCAGTAGGACCTCAAACAACATCTGGAAAGGGATCTACTTTGATCCCTCAAGCAGTAGAGTAACCAACTGTAGCTTGCGTCAAAATCCATGGTAAAACTGAAGGATCTAAGAAAAGTTTTCAAAACACAAATACCCCACACTCTAGTCCTTCACAAGAGGGAAATTATTGTAATTTAAAGGAAGGAGAGGGAGAGACCAGTGGACTTGGTGAGACAAATCCACGTACCTCATAATTTGGATCCCCTGTGATCCTAGATGAAAAAGAAGTACCCGAGATCCTAGATTTGAGCAATGTGGTAAAACCCCCTCAGGAACCAAATAATCCTCCTACCCAAATAAAACCTCATGAGCAAGATATCCCTAAGGATTATTGGCATATTTTTGATCAAATGGAAAACTAATAACCATAGTGCTAGAACTCGACTTTGGAGTATCCTCTAGTCGATCCAGTGGCCAATGCATCAATGAAGGCCATTCCCCTACAAAGCATTCTGACTTTTCATGTGATGAACTCAGAGGATTTGGATGCTTTCCTATTCCAATTCGATGTCCTGTGCAGAGTATATGACTACACCATTGACCCTCATAAATTGAAGTTGTTCCCTTCTACCTTAAAGGGAGCAACCCTATGACGGTTTATGGGCTTAGGTGGGGGTAACATAAATTCCTGGGATGATATGAAAAATACCTTCCTCACTAAATACCATGATTACTATCGAACTAGGGATTTGAAGGATGAAATTTTGAAAATGACTACAATAAATAATGAAACCTTAGAAGAATACGTAGAAATATTTTAATATAATTTACAGAGATTACCCTATTCTAAGTTGCCAAAAGAAGTATTAAAAGCTAATCTGATAAAAGGGATTAACGATGAATTGGTAGAAACATTGAATTTAATGGGAGAAGGTGACATTTATCAAGAAGGATATGATGCCATTTTAATATAAGTTATGCCCCCTCCGAGAGATCACATCACTAGAAGCAAAAAATCTCTCGGAGGGGGCGTAACTTGAACGGAGATTGGAAACCTTCTAGAATATTTGAAGATTGACATTCTGGGGACACTGACTACATGGTTAGAAATTTTTTAGGCTAGACAAAGACAAGCTAAAGTGGAACAATCACTGGCCATATTCTATCAATGTTGCCGAAATAAACACAGTGAAAGTTAATGTCCCTTGGATATGATTCATATATGTGCTATTTGTACCAAGGATCATGCAACAGATCAATTTTCATCATTTCCAAGACTAAAAGCATTGTTTAAAGAAGCCGAGGAAGAAACAAAGCCAATATATCTGATGACTCAGTGTCGATAATCAACAACAGAATCCTGGGACCACATGGCAAGGAAAACCATCTTTTTTTGCCTGGAAATCCCAACTATATCCCATGTCACCCTAGCTAAACCAACCCTTTTCAGGATCTGGATGGCCAAATTCATAATGCTCTGCCCCTTTTTGGTAAAATCCAACTAATAATTCCTATCCTTCACAGTGGACTACAACCTCTGCCAAAAATACAATTTGGTCTCAAAATTGGCAGCGCCCTATGGGATTGACTAATCCACCCATGGGGAGGGTTTCTCAATCTCATTCCACACTACAAGCTCCATTCCAGTTGCCTCAAAACCCTAAACCTACAATACACCCCCAATTTCTAGCTCAACCAAATCAGAATCCTAACAATAATCCAGTCTTGTATGTGAAAATTGTTGAGAATTTAGATTGTGAAGCAAATCCTGTAGAATGTAATGAGCTCCAGCTGGGATCATGGTGTGTCATTACTCTTGAAGAAATTAGAATTCAAGAACAAGAAAATGATAAAGGAAAAAATTTGTAATAAATCCTTCAATTGTAGTTACTACAGAAACAGAGCAGGGAGGAGACACAGTCAAACAACAAAATCCTTATAAAATTATTCTTCTCCCCCATTCCCTGAAATAATTATGACAACCAAGCCATCTTTCTATCATGATTTCAACATTGTAGGGGAATTAAGAAACTTGTGCATAAAGATCCCACTCGTCCAGGCCATACAAGACATCCCAATCTATGCCAAGACAATCAAAGAACTATGCGAAAAGAAGCCTAGAAAGAAATTTAGAAAACCATCAACTATTCACATAGTAGGAACTCTATCTAACCTTATCTTAGGCAAACAAGTACCAATTAAGTATGAAGACCCAAGAAATCCTATAGTGACTATTCAGATACAAGGTTGTACTTTTCCAAATGCACTGGTGGATCTTGGAGCAACCATTAATATTTTGACTGTTGAAACTGTAATGTTTTGGGTATCACGGCTTTAGAACCAACCTCAACTCTATTGGAATTTGATGACACATTTGTAGTTAAGCTTGAAGGTACTTTATAGGATGTAACTGTTTCTATCTATTCTTGGGAATATCCTATGGATTTTTTAGTCATCAACCCTAGAAGTAGGATCAACAGACATCTTTTGATATTAGGTCGGCCATGGTTAGTGATGGCAGATGCATATATTGGATGTCGTGCAGGAAGAATGACAATCAATAAAGGAAATGGTGTGAAAAAACTTATTTTGTATCCTCCAGCTAAATTAATTCTGCCTATTACAAACCCTCCATCACATACACCTAGATATCAGGAAGAAAATATAAGCTTTCCTCTTACATTAGAAGAAGCTCTTGGGTTTAAATATCAAACAGAAGATGATGTAACTATAAGCTTCATTAATAAACCAATTTCCATGAATAATCCAACATGCAAAATGCTAAAATCCATCCTTGATAATGAGGCACAAGGAGCTCCTTGAGATATTATGATGATCAGCATATCCCCATGACTGTTGTTCATAACAGCAAGGCATTTGAGATTGAAATAGGAAAAACCATTAACATTAATGTTCATCTAGAGAGTCATCAACAAAAAAGACTTATCCGATTTCTTCGAAAATATAAAAAATCTTTTTCTTGCAAATACTCGGATATGAAAGGTGTCAATTCTCATCTATGTACTCAACTTATCTATACTGAGAAAGATTCTTGTACCATTCAACAGCCTCAGAGAAATTGTGAAACATGAACTACAAAAACTATTGGATGTAAAATCTATTTATCCCATCTCAAATAGCCAGTGGGTCTCCCAATTGGTACTCATCCCCAAGAAAAATGATGTAGACTACAGAGAACTTAATAAAGCTACTCAAAAGGACCATTTCTCCCTCCCTTTTATTGACCAAGTCTTTGACACCTTAATAGGGACAAAATTTTTCTCCTTCTAGGATGGTTTTAGAGGCTATAAACAAATTCAGTTTGCACCGAAAGACCAAGATAAAACAACATTCACCTACCCCTAGGGTACATTCACATAAAGAGTTTTACCTTTCTGATTATGCAATGCTCCAGCCATGTTTCAGAGGGAAATATTGTGTATTTTTTTTTCGATTTGATTAATGAAGGAATTGAAGTATATATGGATGATTTTACACATATGGAGATGATTTTGATCACGATTTAAAAAATATTTAGAACATTCTTGAACGATGTAGTGATTCCAGGTTATGTTTAAGCGATAAAAGTTCCACATGAGGATGACTGAAGGCATAGTTTTGGGACACTATATCTCTATGACTAGAAGTTAGGTAGACCCAATAAAAATAGAGGTAATCCTTACACTACCTACACCTTGTACATAAACTGAGGTACATATTTTTCCTTGGGTATGCAAGGTATTACCGTAGATTACTAGAACATTTTTCAAAAATAGCTACGCCTTTATGTATTTTGACAGGTAATGTTGAATTTTAGTGGTCTAACAAATGTGACATTGCTTTCGTAGATCTTAAGAAATTGGTTTTGATAACACCACTATTGTGAGGACCAAACTAGGATTTACCTTTTCGCATCTCCTCAAATGCATCAGATACAACCATAGGTGTTGTTCTTGGAAAAGAAGAGGACAGGAATCCCTACACCATCTATTACATCAGAAAAAATCTTACTCCTACCTAATCAAACTATGTAGTAATAGAAAATTAATTTTTAGTTGTTATATATGCTATCAATAAATTTTAGGAGTATATAACAGATATCCAGTTTGTTTTTATACTTAGCACTCTTCTATCAAGTATCTAGCTAATAAACCAATCACCAGTGGATGAATAAATTAATGGCTACTGTTACTATAGGAGTTCGATATCACCATCAAATATCGGCCAGGAAAAGAAAACCATGTTGGATATTTATTGTCTATAATTCCAAAACAAATGATCCTATCACTAGATGACCAGTTCTCTAATGAACATGTGTTCATTGTGATGATCAAAACACCTTGGTTTGTGGACATGGAAAATTACTTAGTAGTTAGAAAATTACCAACACACCTATCACCAAGGCAAAGGAAACTCATTATACAATGCAACACAAATTTCTCCTGGATTGATGGGTACCTCTTTCACACTGGTTATGATCTACAGATAGGTGCATTCGAGAGGACAAAGTTTATGATGCCTTGAAGCCTTACGGTGAAGAACCATGTGGTTAACACTTTGAGGATCATAGAACTGGACATAAAGTTCTTCAAATGGGCTATTATTAGCCCACCATATTTAAAGATGCAAAGAAATTTGTTCAAGCTTGTGATAGCTACTAGAGGACGGGTCGCCCTGGCCAAGCTGAATAGATGCCCTTGCAACCTCAATTGGTGGTGGAACTTGTTATCACTTAAGAATTATAATACCAAAATGTCTCACATTAGTTTATGGTAAAAGTTGGTCCTAGTCTAAGTTTGATGTTTGTTTTCCGTAGAGTCTGAGTCTTAGGAGTCTTAGAGTCAAATATAAATTCTCATTCATCAATGGAAATTCTCATTCATCACCAGTCTCATAGCCATGTGTCAGTTTTGTTTAAAAGTTACTATGTGCCACAAAGCCCTTTAGGTGATTTCGTAGCGCATGTAACCATTTTGAAGTGTTTTCACAGCGCAACAGTTTTAGGTGATTTCACAGCACGATATGTTTTAGGTGTAGTGCATAATTCAAAATTTAAACTGACTGCGCTACGAAATCGGGGATTCGTGCATTCCGCAGTGAATCTTTCCTAACTGTCAAATCTATCAAGTTAAGTTATAGTTGTCTCATTCATTGTCAGTTTATGAACTCCACATATCATATCCAACCGCTTATCTCCATCATTGCATCCGCTAGGCACATTGATACACACGGATTGCAAGTTCCAAGAAAAGCCAGGTATGCACAGTCTTAATGATGATTGTATTTGTTGCATGAGAAAAAAGTATGCAAGGTTTCAATTTGAAAACATTGTTATCAAGCAAGGGAGCTATCAAGTGAGGCAGAGATTGGTGTTTGAGAAGCGCTAGCATTTCCAACCTCCATTACACTGAACCTTCATGGAGGGATCAACGGAAAGAAAAGATCACAAATCAGGCAAATGTTTGAGAAACGAGCCTGAAGGTTTAGACATAACCTTGAAGAACAAAGAAGTCGAGCATGTATTCAAACAAGCCGGATGTTGGAATTTTTGCAAGAAACTATAGGGAGGTCATGCACAAGTTATCAAGGAATTTGCCCTGAATTTCAGAGGACTAAACTCAAAGGTTGGTATGCTGGAATTGGAGGTCTCACCAGACATGATATCCACAGTTACAGAGATTCCAAGGGGGCAAGAAAGTTGGTTCAAGAATTTCAAATTTGATATGAACCCATGCAAAGAGTTTCTAAAGCAGGAATTCATTAATTCAGACTCAAACAAGTTTGTTCCTAGAAGTTATGTGAAAGAGTCATATGCCAATCTGCTTACTTGTATACAGAAGTACCTAACCTGTGAAGGAAGATACAATAAAGTATATTCATACCATTTTAAACTTCTGTTGCATTTCACAGGAAAGGCATCTATTGATCTACCTTTTTACTTATTCCGTAGCTTAAGTAAAATGTGTGATAAGGTGCAGCTAAAGAAAGAAGCCTGTGAGACTTCATTGTTCCACCATGGCTTGGTTAAGTTGATAGTTCTGCATGAACTCCAGAGGGTAGGTAGGGATTGGCACACATTCCTATTCATGTCTGATTTAAAGAATGAGACTGGTCTCAGCCCTCAAGCTGCAAAAGATCTTCCAACAACAACTGGTCATCAGACAAAAACAAGATCCAAAAGGTTTTCAAAGTTGAAAGCAAGGAAACAAGTAAGAGAATCCACCAAGCCACTGACTATTCAGGATACACCCCAGCAGTCTCTTAAAGAGAAAACTCAGGTTAAAGAAAGTGCACATGAATCAAGCACAGGTGAAGCAGTTCAAAGAAGGACCAGGAGCCAGGTAGCTAAGGAAAAGGGTAAGTCACTGACTATTGAAGAAACCCCTGTTTCAAAAGGAGAATTAAATGACTTATTGCAAGCCATTGACATTGAAGAGTCTCCACTAGTGTAAGAAGATTTGATAGAGTCAGGAAACGATAAAGCTAAGATAGTCAAAGCCTCAAAGAAATTAAAGTTTGATGAGTAGGTTGATCAATTTGTATTTAAGCCCATGAGACCCATAACAAGGAAGTTTAAACAAATACAGGAAGTACCGCCAGGAGCAGATGAAACAGGGGAGGTGACACGGCCTCATGAAAGAAAGGATAAAGGAAAAACAGTTGCCATTCAAGAAGAAGATAATGTGGAAGATTTGAAAAAGAGATTGGAATTGGCCAACTTTGAAATTGCTAGACTGAAGAAAGATGCCAAGAAATTTGCAATTAAGGAGGCTTATTTTAACCAAATGCAAGCTAGGTGGGAGGACCAAACATTTCAAATTCTTGAGGTGGTTTATTTTAGTGTCCAATTCCGTAGCTGGACTATTCTTGCAATAAAGGAAGCTCAATTTATCAGAAAAGTCAATAAAAACCTCAGATCTAGGATCAAGGTCATGAAGAAACAAATTGAAGACTTAAAGATACAGTTAAGCCAGCTGAAAGAAGCTCCTTAAAGAAATTTCAAGTAAGGCTATGTCTCAAATTTTTGATGGTGTTGCTTGGTATAATATTTCTTGAAGAATCATACATTTCTATTCAGTTTTGAAAGGCCATTAGAGCAATTGAAAGAATATTTAAATAGCAAAAGGCTCAAAACAACAAAATTTTGGTTGAGCTAGTCTGCGAAAACTGAAGATGATGACTAAAGCTCAGTAGTTTTGTAGCATGCTACGAAACTGTTGAAGCTACACAATCTAATCGCAGTCAACAAATTTTGAAATACAAGCAGAAATTTTGAAAAGGGAGTATCTTCAAGGGATCATCTAAAGCTATCAACTTTCAACAAGGCCAAGACAGGTGGAGGAAACATGTATTCGAATCCAACTCTAAACTTTTTGTCATAAAGTGAGCACATTTACTACAGTAAAGATATGTCAGACATCTTGGAAAAAAAATTTGCCTTCACACATAAAGGAGGTTGACAACACATCAAGGACGTGGCAATCTGATATATATATATTGGATAATCAAAGATTAAGAACATCGTTCTTTGGATTCGAACATTTTTTAGGCAAACCAAAGGCCGATAAACAGGGGCAGTTTCCTATGTTTCAGGGGAAATGGAGAAGATGTGAAATTGAAGACCAATATGGAGTTTTAAACATCCACCACGATCAAAATAAAAAGGGAGCACATGTCAAAGAACGAGGATGATTGTAATTAAGGCTATTATTAGCATAATATGGAGTTGGACTCCTATTTGATTTAGATTTCTAGAAGGTCTAGTTGCACTTTATTACATTTAATAGGCAGTTAAAAGTTGAATAGGTGTCATTAGAAGTATAATTCGAGTTCCCCTCATACTTGAGGAGGAATCTCAGCTACGTAGAAGGGATCTATATATAGGAGAAAGAGCAATGTAACCAGGGTTGGAAATTTACGTGAAAAAGCTTTGATATTTGGCCTATGTAAAGACTCTATTTTTCTGGTAATACAGTATTGGCTTATGCTTCTCAAGAATCATATAGACTTCAATGTATGAGTTTATTTTGTTGTCTTTTCATGATTATCTACAGTGTTATGAGTATTTGATTACTTAGAAATCACTTGCAGTGTTCTAATTTCCTTCATATACTCATTGACTATCTTTCCTGTGTTTGGTGTGCTCTACCTATATTGAAATCTGAATGCCTTGACTTTTATGCAAAGCCAAATCCTACTGTTAATACTAGATTACATATGACTCCATAAGCCCAATGGATACCTGTTAATTTTGTTTCCACCATATTCATTTCTATTTGTTTCACAAAGAGTTAGCCATCTTGATCATAATCAAAAACTTTAATCCCTTGAGAGAGCCCTCTCACGCTAAGGAGGCTAAGCCTTAGCTAAAAGATTGGTTTGAAACAGTTACTTGAAGTCTTCCTAGTCTGCAGCCTTCCAAGGTCTAATTTTGACATAACATAACATTTTCAAACATGGGCACTAGAATTTATTGGCCTCTTTAATCCACCATCAAATCAAAAAACTTATATACTGGTTGCCACAAATTATATATTTAAATGGGTATAAATAGTAGCTTTCCCATGGGCCACAAAGGAAAGAGTGATTAAATTTCTCTTTGAATTATTTATATGATATGGATTACCAAGAGAGGTAATAACAAACAAAGGATCATCGTTTATAGGACATCAAATTTCAGCCACTTTGCAAAACCATCATGTCAAACATAGAATTACCTCTCTGTATCACCCACAGGCAAACGAGCAAGTAGAGAGCACTAACAAAGCCTTGGAAGCAATTTTGACTAAAACAGTGTTGATGAATCGTCAAAACCGGGCTGTTAATCTTCCAGAAACCTTTTGGGCCTATCTAACAACATGGTGCAATACTACTGGTTACTCCCCTTATCATCCTGTATTCTGTAAAGAGTCAATCTTCTCAATAAGATTCAAGATAAAGACCCTTAAGAAAGCCCAAGAGGTTGGACTAAATCTTATAGAAGCTCAAATGTAATAGGCTAAGTGGCATGATAGGCTTATTAAAAGGAAATCATTTCAAAAAGGAGATTGGGCACTTTTGTATGATTCCAAATTCCAAGATTTTCCTGGGAAATTGCAAACAAGGTGGCTCAAACCTTATGAAATCCAAGAAGTACACGATAATGAGACCATAACTTTAATCACCATCAATGGGTCCAGTACTCCTTTTCTGGTGAATGGACATTGGCTATGCCTCTGTCATCAGCCACTCACAAAGGAGTATTTTTATCACGAGGTAAGTAGTGATCCTACTCTTCAAATCATAGCTGTCAAGGATGGTGACCCAACACCTTTATTTTCTAGTTATAAGAAGAGCTTCGGCGTAAATCACATGAAAAAGACATTTGTCGACGCGTTTCGAACCAACTAGTGTGGTTCATCGTCAGGACAAGTTGAAGAA
>APFE031173923.1:0-17694 GCA_000404065.3 Pinus taeda | reverse complement strand
GGAACCATAGAACTATTGCACCCGTCAACAACAGTGCTACCTTGCAGCTTGTACAGAGTTCCAATCCGAACTCCCCGCATCAATACCAGTGCTCCTCGAACCATCTTGCATGTATCCTTCTTGAACACTGTCTTTACACCTGCATCATCCAAATTGCTTACAGAAATCAGATTTCTGGCCAACGCAGGAATATGCAGAACACCCGGAAGGGTTCTAACCCTTCCACCTTGCAGCTTCAACTTTACTTTTCTAGGACCAATGATTCTAGCCTTCCTATCATCTCCTAAGAAGACATCACCACCATCGTATTTCTCATACTCGCAGAACCACTCTCTATGGGGAGTGAAGTGAAAGGATGCACCTGAGTCAAACAACCATGCCTCATGATCTACATGTGTACTTGAAGAAGCCAAGTACACATCCCCACCTTCATCTGAGGTGGTTTTCGCCTCTGCAGAAGGAGCCTCATCAGATCCCTTTCCTTTGTCAGGAGCTTTAGATTTACAATCCCTTTTAAAGTGGCCTTCCTTTTTTCATTTCCAGTACACCACCTTTACAAGGTTTCCTGGAGATTTAGATCTCCCTCTAGATTTAGATCTCCCACTTGATGACTTATTTTTGTTTCTGTTCTGGGACCGTCATCGTACAGACAAGGCATCACCATTTTGGCTCTCCATATTTTTCCATCTCACCTCCCCCTTTAGTGAGGCTGAGACTATTTCATCATACTGCAAGGCAATTGCATTGCTACCTATTGCAATAACTAGACAATCCCACAAATCTGGTAGAGAACACAACAAACTGATGCACTTATCTTCATCTGAAATTTTAATATCAACAGATGCTAACTGACTTACCACAATATTAAATGCACTCAGATGCTCTGTCACCAAGTCTCCATCTTTCATCCTCAGGTTATACAGCTTTTTTTGCAAGAATAGTTTATTCACCAGAGACTTAGACTGCTTGTCCCACAAAGCCTTCGTCGTAGCTTCCCCTAATACATTCAGCAATACTGAATCTGAGACACAAAATCACATTGTGCTCTTTGCCTTTTGATCCAACTTCTTCCATTCTTCATTGGACACTCCCATTGGTTTAGCACCGGGATCTACCGTGATCCACTGATCTTTATCCACCAATAGGTCCTCCATATTGAGTTCCCACAACTCAAAACTCTGACCATTAAATTTCTCGATCTCTATCTTTCCACTGCTTGCCATCTTCTTTCACCACTAGAATCAATCTCGCAGATCTCCCACTGAACAAGTTCTACCACAGGTCCGAGTGAAACCCCTCAGCAACAAAGGCATCCCCATGAAGCCAAAACAACTCTGATTCCAAATGTAGGTTTTAACCCTGTATAGAAATTACCTGCATATGAATTCTAAACCACATAAAATAAACAATGCGAGAGAATAACACATAAAACACATATACACAAAGATTTTCCCGTGGATCTCAAAACTGAGACTACCAGCTTGATTTTTCATTATTTTCCTTTCAATGTTATAACACATATTTATACATGCTGAAGCATCCAATATCGTGGACCAAAAACCATCACGTCCAATACTATGGACCCAAAACGATCGCATCCAAAAAAATGTGCGAAAACCAGGCACAAAACCATAGGTGGAGCTGCCCAACCTAACATAGGGTCCACAACCAAAAATTTCTGGGGCATTGTGACCTTCCTCCCTCTAAACCCTAGTTAACTACATGGGCTAGTTGTGGAAAGAATATAACACAACCCAACACAATATCCCATAGGTTGATCAAGTAGTGCAGTAGTTCATTTTGGGCTCTAAGTCCTATAGTCCTGAAGAACTTCAGCAACCCACAGTTCCTCAAACCATTGATACATTTTGGATCTTGGGCTACCTGGTGGTATTCTGCCTCATGGCCTCTTTCCTTCCATTCTAGGACCATGTTAGTAAAAATATCCTACAAAACATCATTACACACCAGTTAAATGCTTTTCCATGGAATAAACTTAAAACATTTTGCTTTGCAAGGGAGTTTTGCCTTAAAATATTCTTCTCTGGAACCATCGCGTCTGTTTTTATTAAAAGCACGATGCCATCATGAGGGCCTTTCGGTTCGGGGGCAACCATCACAGGTCCAATGAGAAAACCCGCGATGATCACTAACACGGTTAAAAAATGAAATTCCTCCTTCTAGAAAGAAAAAATCCACTAAAAATTCATCAAAATGTAATAAAATACAAGAGAAAAGGCAGAAATATTACTTGCTACTGACAGTTCGAGAAATGATGCATTGAATCTCCCACATCGTTCACCTTAAAATCGAAGAAAAAGGGGTAAAAATGCACTCTCAAACTTACTCCAATGAAATGGTAAAAATATTTTGACGTGTAGTCTATTTATAATGTTCTCATTGATCATGCTCAAATTGATTAAGCTTCCAAAAAGTTTATGGTAGAAGTAGATCTTGTATTTTGCTTTAGTCTATTACAAAATCTGTTGATCTACAATGGGAATTTCTACACCTAGGGTCAAATGTAAACATCCTTCCCAAGAAAAGATGGGAGGTGATGGGGAAGCCACAGCTGAAATATTCACCGATACAATTGAGAACGGTGAATCAATATTGTATCCTACCCATTGGAAGGTTGGAAAACGTAGAGGTGGATGTGGTGAGAGTAAGGGCGTACACTGAGTTTGAATTAATTGACATAATGCGTGATAAGGACCCATATCTAGCATTCCTTGGTATCAATTGGGCCTATGAAAACTATGTTGTCATCGACCTAAAGAAATAATTAATGATCTTCGAAGCAAAAGGAATGAGGGTGATACAACCCTTGGACCCATATCAAGGACCCAGGTTCACGGAACCTGTAGATGAAATGGACAAGTCAGGAATGCTAGACTAGCTATACACACTAATAGCAGGTAAAAGAGAGGATTACATAAATCCTACAGCAGGAGGATCTGTCAGCTGGAGGATTATTCAGAGCTCAGAAGCTATGTGGGATGCATGGCAGCAAGGCAGATATGAAATTGATACCAGACATTGTGCAAAGATAGGAAAGATAAATTGGATAGGGGAAAAGGTAAGTGACTATCCCAAATTCCCTAGCATTGAACCAGTGGACATTTTCTTAAACAAATTAGACAGGGGAGTAAGAGAATATCATAAGGTTCCATTGCTAGATATCACGCTACTCGCCACACCAGCAAGATGGTGGAGGACACACCGCAACACGTTGCGAGAATGGAGAACTATAAAGCAAGCCATGAGGGAGAGGTTCAGGCAAGAAGGAGATAGCCCACAACATAGAATGAAATACAGAGGTAATTCTAATCCTAAGAAGCACTTAGAGGCATGCATAGGAAGTTGGGAAAGAGAAAGGATTCTGAAAGAACTTTGGGTACATGTATTCATACATACCCTAGGTACCATTCCCCAAGCTTGGTACGTGCAACAAGGGCTTCATAAACAAACAGTGGATTGGAATACCATGGAGGCTCAGCTCATTAGCAGCTTCTCATTCAAGGATGATGACATACGCATGACTCAGACATTACATGCAATTAAAAGAATCTTGTTCACCCTAGGACAGTTATTTGAAGGTTGCATTGATGAAAAGTTCTTACTATATCTTTATGACACAGGTTCTCCAGAAGATATTTCCTGCGACAAGGTGGGTGTAGAACTAGATGAAGATGGGTTAGAAGGATTGAGACATCTGACCTTTGAGGAAACATAAGGGGAAAGGGATATACAAGGAAGTCCCGCAAGAGAAGCCGTACACCTACTACTGATGAAATTGAGGAAGAAAAATATTGGAATGGAAGATAAACCCAAGATGGCATCTATGGGGGATTATTGGGATGAACAGACGACAAAATATATTTTTGACCTGTTGCAAGAATACCAAGACTTGTTCCCAGCGTCGGTAGCGGAGCTAAAAGGAATAAAAGGAGACATAGGGGAGATGAATATTGTTCTAAAGTTGGATGCCCATCTAGTGAACCACGAGCCGTATAAGTTAAACCCCAGGGTGAAAGAAAAGGTTAAGAGGGAGATAGATAAAATGTTAAAAGAGGGGATTATATTTCCAGTAGATGACATGGAACCGATAAGTCTGATAGTCATACAAAACTAAAAATACACTATAGAAATCAGAGTCTGCATTGATTATCGAAGTTTGAACAATGAATGTGTCCATGATCCCTTTCCGACACCCTTTAGCGATGAAGTCCTGGACAATGTAGTGGAAAATGAAGCATATTACTTCACGGATGGATTCTCGGGCCACCATTAGGTCCAAATAGTTGAAGAGGACAAAAGGAAGACAACGTTGACCATTGAATGGGGGTCATATGCTTACCATGTAATTCTTTTCGGACTGAATGACGCACCTACAGTCTTCTCAAGGATTTTTATAGCTGCATTCTGAGACTATATTCACAGGTTCCTAGAAGTGTACATGGATGATTGGACAATATTTAGTCTGTTGAATAAACACACAAGCTTACTAAGAGTCATGTTTGAAAGATGTTGATAGTTTCAAATTTCCTTAAACCTAAAGAAGTGAATTTTTGCGGTTACATTTGGAACATTGTTAGGCCACATTGTCTGCAAAGACGAAGTGTGCGTAGATCCACAAAAGGTTGCGGTAATCATCAACATGTAACCACCACACAATGTAATGTAACTCTAGTCCACTTTGCGTCATACAAGGTATTATCGGCAGTTCATTAGGAATAATGCATCAATCACAGCCCCGATGGAGAGGTTACTGAAGAGGACGAAAGTATTCACTTGGATGGAGGAATGTCAAGCAGCATTGGATAAATTGAAAGAGAAACTGGTAAGTGCTCCAATCCTTATCTATCCAGATTTGAACAAAACATTTCATGTACATATTGATGCATGAGGGATCATGCTAGGAGCATTCTTAGCACAACCAGGCAAAAGAAATATGGATCACCCGATCTACTATGCCAGTGGGAAGTTGTCAACTTCATAAAGGAACTATATGACAACAAAGAGGGAGGCACTGGCCATGGTCTTCTCTCTGCAAAAATTCAAGCATTACTTGTTGGGAGCACCATTCAAATTTTTCACAGAGCATTCAACATTGAAGTATTTAGTAAACAAACCTGTGTTAGAAGGCAATATATGTTGATGGCTATTACTCTTCCAAGAATTCACTTTCAAGGTAGTCATCAAACCCGAAAGACTAAATGTGGGGCTGGATCATCTTTCACGACTGGAGACTAGAGAGAATGAAGGGCCATTAGACGATCAGCTACCTGATGCTGACTTATTTAGAATAGAAGCAGTCCCAGACTACTTAGAAGAAATTGTTGGGCTATTAAAAACAGGGCACTTCCCGGAGGGGTATACACCAACGCAGAAGCGACATCTAATAGTAAGGGAAGAAAACTACCAACTAATCATATGACATCTCTGTAAGATGGGCCTGGATCAAGTCATGACATATTGCATACTTTAACAAGAAAGAGAAGATGTGCTCTGGGAATGTCACGCTGGGGTTGCAGGAGGCCATGTAGGAGGAAAATCCACCGCAAGGAAGATATTTCATGTAGGATTATGGTGGCCAACCCTCCACAAAGATTTTAAATAATATGCTAAGAATTGTGATGTCTTTCAGAGGGTTGGAAAGCCTTCCCGATGGGATGAAATCCCCTTAAAACCTGTTCATACAGTGCAGATCTTCGAGAAGTGGGCAATAGATTTCATCGGACCCATAATACCACAAGTCAACATTCACATGCAAGATACATAATAACGGCCACAAAATATCTCACCATATGGGTAGAGGTAGCACTAATCAAAGACTGTACGGCCAACACTGCCGCAAGGTTCATTTTCAAGAATATAATTTCAAGATTTGGATGCCCAAAAAGCCTAACAAGTGATGAATCAACACATTTTATAAATGAAACCTTTAAGTCTCTTCTCAATAACTTTATGATTCAGCATCATAAAAGTAGTCCATACCATCCACAGGCCAACGCGACTATTGAGGCATTCAATAAAATACTGGAAAATGGTCTCACGAAAATTATATCAACTAACAGGGATGGCTGGGAAGAGCGTGTACCAACAACTCTATGGGCATACAGAACAACAGTGAAAAGACTTCATAAACAAACACCATTTCAGTTGGTATATGGGAAGGAAGTAGTAGTGCCAATAGAGTTCATAGTACCCAACATGTTTATTTCTAAGCCAACAAAAATGACAGCTAATGTAGAATTAAGAGAAAGGCTAAATCAACTGATGGAACTTGATGAATCCAGATTTTTGGTCGAACTTTACCAGTAAGTAGAACAAAGAAGGCAAAAACCTTGGCATGACAGGAATGTCAGAAAGAAGACATTCAAAGTTGGAGATCACGCATTATTATATGACAGCAAGTTCCAAAAATTCCTGGGTAAATTGAAGATGCACTAGCTAGGCTCGTTCATAGTTGTGGAAATCAGATATTCTGGAGTGGTAAGGTTGGTGCAACTGGATGGATAAATGTTACAAGGCTAGGTAAACTCCGCACGCCTGAAGCCCTTCCACATGCTAATGAACACACTATCAAGTTAAGGGGGTCTTGGAAACAATCCCGCAAGTAGGTAGTAGTCAATAAAAGTTATCCATATCATTTCAATATTCATTTGAAGTTTGTGTTTTTTATCATCCTTTTAGCAAGAATAAGAAAAAGTGTCAATAAGTTTGTGGCAAAAATGTCATAATACCGCAACCCATTTGTGGTCGGGGGGGAATAGGTAGACTTAATAGTCACTCGTAGGCACATGCATTTCCAGTTCTTAGGTTACACATAGGCAGACACATTTTTAGTCTTAATAGTCACACACTTTGTCCATCTTTTCTGTCGTGCGAGTAGTCATTTCCATTATAAGTAACTAATAATGCAATTGTCGAGTGGAATCCGTAAAATCTTTTCCCGTTAGGAACAAATTTAGCTAATAAATACCCTCCATTATGGCAAAGTTAATAAGCCATGCAGCCCACTCTGTCCTTTCCCAATCCATGTCAGAAATGTCAGGTCCAGGTCAGCCGACAGCCGCAAAGCATGGTTAGGATACATGGGGAATTTTTCGTAGTAATTAGTTGCCAAAGTATAGTCACGAAATGTCGTGTCAAGCCCGGCTACTTAATTTTCATGATAATGAAGGAAGCTATAGAATTTCAAGTACATGTAGTAGACAAACTCCAATTTCACTCTGAAGAACAACAACAGAAGCACAGAAGTTCAAAACCTCAAGTGACGATTGTCTATTAGAGACACAGAGCAATGTAAAAGGGAATTCTCTTAGTTCCAGAGGATAAACTAGATGAGCAAATTGCACTACTAGAAAATCTAAAATATGACAAATGTACCTTAGTTAACAATGACCTTACTGATTATTTCCAGTTTCCAACGCTAAAAAGGGAGCTATATACAGAAGAAATTTAGAAGGAAGATGGCACTAGAACAACCAGGGTCAAGGAATATTTCAGAGGATTACAGAGGTTGACATTGATCAATTTGAGAAGTTTACCAGTCTTCGGCACTCAACTAGCTGCAATGTAGTGTACCAAATTACTAGCCAATAGAATACATGGGAGGTCCCTGTGGCTCAAAAAGGAGTAATCAATTCATGTAGATGATATCCATCGTCTCACAGGGGTGTCAGCCGGAGGAAATGTGGTGAACAAAGTGTTGCAAGAAGGCATGAAAAGAGAAAAGAAGCAGGGAGAAGATGAATATTATGCAAAATATGGAACGAAGCGTGGCAGAAGGGGAGCCAAAATTGACATGATTAGTAAAATTGAGATAAGGATTTCCAGCTACATCATAGTAGTCAAGACCATGAGACACTTCGCAAGAAATGAATGTGCTCTAGATGCAATTTCGACTGCGGAGCACTGCTGCAATGGAGAAGTGCTCAACTAGTCTGCTTTCATACTAAACAAGCTCTTCGAAGCTTGTGAAGATATCTACAAGGAGAGTACCAATTTCCTGTTTGGATACACATTGATGTCTTTGGCGATGTGGAAATGGCGACCACCAAGGGGGAGGGAGATGATGTAGATCACTAAAGGACAACCATTAGCGCTTCAGTATGAGCCATGGAGAGCATTGGGGGACTCGAGCAGTAAAGAAATTAATGAGGTAGCTTTCTCTGAATGGTATGAGTTGTTTCTGATTGCAATTAGGTAGACAAAGAGGATACCAAAACCATTGTTGGATTATTTTTCCAAGGAAATTTGGTTTGGATCCTCGCATGGGTGCACTTACCTTTGACAACAACGTGTCCATCTTGACAATTTCAAGATGAGGCCACAAAATTTTGTTTTCACTGAAGAGGAACTCCATAGAGAGATTGGATCATGGTTGGGGGTAGCCTGTGAAATTACAGAGGGGAAGTATCGATATCTGTTTAGTGGATTAAAGCCATAGCTACAAGAGAGAGAAGCAGGAGAAAGTAGCAAAAAGAGGCCAGTTGAAGATGATATACATTCAATGGTGCTACAAATGGAAAAAGAAATCTTTGTGATAAGGCAGATGATCGCAAGCTTCGACGAGCACTTAGGTGAGGCTAACTAGCCCATGCAATTTCAAGGTTCTACCATGTTTCTGCCAATAATTACAACTCTGTTGGCTATGATAATCCCCACTGGGGGCGCTTGAACCCCATCCCAGTGAACAATCTCGAAACAAAAAAATAAAATATTAATTAGGAACCTAGCAGTTAAGAAGCCGAGAACTACCCCGACAATTCACATTGTCAACCTTACTGATGAGGTCGGACAATCAGTCTTTACATCCCCGATTATTGAATAAATTCCCCCCAATACCTCTACTATCCCACCTTGGTCACGGGAATCTTCTCCCCACACTGCCTCCACTTCTACAACCCTTTCGGAAACCATCCCCTCTAGCACCTGACTAGCAACTGTAGATATGGAGGTTGAATCAACAGAGTAGTTTAGAGGGGCCACCTCTGCTAGTGGCACCCAACAGACCTCTCTAGTCTCTCTACTTTTTGCGTTGAACCCATTCCAAGATAAAGGACCAACCACAACTCTTTTGCAAGAGGAGGATGCCAAACCGTACCATCCATGGTTCCCTACAATTTCCCAATGGTTCCTAACCCTAATATCATTCCTCCCACTCCCCAGTTCACTCCACAATCACAGTCAATTCATTCTTCCACCTCCCATTCTGAGAAATCGATCACCAACAACTTGCCAATTCAGCAAAATTTTCCAGAACCAAGCATAATTCAAGCCGACACCCTGCAACACTAGTCTTCGGTGAAATTGTTTGCATTTATTCAACAAGCAGCGTAAAGAGAGCATGAGAATACATGATGATATTACTAGAGAGCATGAGAAGCAAAAACAACATCTACAGGAAATAACAGAGGAGAGAGATCAACTGCGACAAGAAAATATATATTTGCAGGCGCAGGTTGATCAATTAGCAAAGAAGTTTTGGTCATTATGGCCGACGATCACAAATGCCAACACGGAAGCTCCAAAGGACATTACAGCCTGCACACTGGTAAGTTGCTATGATCAAATCCAAGTAGCATGTTCAAATTTGGTAGCAACCAATGCTGACATGAAGAAGAAGCTAGAAACAGGAAGATCAGCATTTCCAGACTCGGTCGAAATATATGCAAGAATAATAGAGGGGAAGATCAGCGAGGTAGAAGCCAAGAAGCAAGCACTCTCTGATGCACTCACAGATGGGTATGCACTGATGGATAGAGTTCACGACTGGTCGAGAAGCCTTGCATTCAAGAATCATTTAGTATACCCTATGAGAGAGAAGCTACATGTATTGTTTACCAATAGAAGAGACTACATGGATTCCAACCAACTCCAGCAGATTGATCATCAGATCATCGCCATTCAAACACAGGTTGATCAGATTGAAGAAGAATCAACAAGAACAAAAAGCTGATAAGAGACCTACGCCCATCGGTCCGTCTACAGGTTATGGCTCTAAAAGAAGTCTACAACAACAACGGAGAATAGTGGGACTGTCTATGCAGTCAAAAGACAACCAAATTAATGTTCATTACATCCGAAGACTTCACTCAACAAGCTGACATGATCATTGTCAGCTGGGAGGCTGCCCTCCAAAAGTATAATGATTTCAAGCAGAAAACGACCACCAATATTCTAGAGTTGGGGCCTTCATTTGGAAAAGAAGAACCACAGGGGAAAGAAGGCGCAATGGGAGTAGAAACCACCCCACAAATGACAGTCGAGACAACAAGAGCATTAGCTCGTCATCTGGTAGAACCAGAGCATCCACTGACAAAAGTGCATAATGAGACACCAACAGGACTTGCAGAGCTCAAAATGAATTGACTCAAGGATGAGTCAAAGAATTGTGATCGGGGCCTGTTGGGGCCTTTGTTTTGATTTTAAAATATTTTGTAAGATTTTGAAGATATAAAGAAGAGGAAACGAATGGCGAAAACAATGGTCAGGTTGCGGAAAAGATAGCTAGGGCAGAAGGCAGGAACAGGTAGTTGCAGGATGGTTGTGGCAAGGTATCAGCAGAAGGCAGGGGCAACTAAGTGGACCGGATGAGAGGTAGCCAAGGAAGGAACAGCTTAGTGGGAACTTGCAATGCAAGCAACAGACGGAATACAAAAGGAGAAATTCATAAGGAGAAAGGGGTTGGTTGCAGTTTGAGGGATTGGTAGTAGCGTCTAGTCACGAATGAGCAGAGAGGAAGATGCAGCTGCTCAGAACATCTGGATTGGAGACTAAACCAGTAGCCAAGAAGTAGGTTGAGCCTATCATAGGTAGTTATATCCTGTTATTGGGTATTTCATGTAGTTACTTGTGGCTAAGGCCAATGTATTATGTATTGCTGTCCTGTTGACTTAATATGAATGAAGATGTGGACTAGTTTCTTGGTACGATGTATGTATTTTCTTATGATATGTGGACGCACTAAAATTTTAAATGTACTGCAAGTCTATGTATGTGGTAGATTTGTTGTCCTGAATGTTATCCTTTTATGGTGAGTATATGTATAATGTTGCTTACATATTGATGGTTGATATAACCTTGACCCCATGTTGGACCCTTCTTATTTTATGGTCGTGGCATGCCTCAGGTGAGACTCCTTATCCATTGGGTAAGGTGAAAATGTTGGCGTTGTCCTTGATTACAATGAGCCATTGTTGGCCCTCCAAGCCTGAACCCAGGGTCTTCCCCTGATGTCACTTTTGTGCCAACACAATGCATTATATTGTAAATTCTATGGGTTAACTTCCATGTTGAACCAATTTTGAATTAGTAGACTCATTCTGCCTATGTGTCATGCAACAACCAATAATAAAAGAGTGTGGTCCTACACACAACTTGGTCAAAGTTTCAACATGTAAATCCAAGTTGTATGCAATTTCAGTTCCAACATCCATAATCTTATTAGTGTGACACATGTCATGTAAAGGGTGTGTCCTTTGTGGCATCCTGACTTAGCTGGAGATTCTTTGCTTAGAGCTTATGATGTCACACATCAACCAAATTGAAGCTATGAATCAAACCAATTATTGGCAACCATGAATCAAACAAAGAGATCAAAGGCGATCTCAGAACTCAAACTCTCGCATTTTTTAATTTCTCTTAGCACAATTCAGATTTTTGTTACCACTGGATAACATCATTCCTACTGCAGCTTTGTCCATGCATATTAAAATATTTTAATATGAGATAAATCATATCCACAAACAAAAAAATAAATTCTCATTCTCAGTGAAACAAACCAAATAATTAAGTCAGACCCCCTGAGCCTATCTTGATTATTGATTAGCCAATATTTTTCAATCAAACGGACATGTGCGGGGTCAAATAATTGATCGTGCCCATGCCCGTATGATTGTTGAATATTCAGTGAATCAACAATCGAGATAAGGATGCCCAGTCATACCACCGAACAAAAGGTTAAAGTTCCTTTGTGTCAGATATGCAATGATACCATACGACCATAACTGATTACCATATACCAGAACAAATGAATATTTCCTAACAAACAAAGTTACTTTGATGGCCTCATGTTCAATTTTAATATTTGGAAGACTTGTAACCATTTTTATTAATGTAGGCAAGGCCATGTAATGTAGATGAGCAAGTCTTCAATGCAATAGCTCACATAGGCTGATGCTATCATGGACTAGTGCTTAAGTTGTTCATCTTATCAGTCTATACAATCCTCCTTCTCGAACACCAATAATTTTTGCAGAATTTATGTTTTATCCTCTAGGCCATGTTATAACTTTTCCATCCCACAAATGCAACTCTATATCCTTTGTCTTCCAACGTTGAAATAAAAAATAAATTCTTATTTTATCCTGGTACAAACAATACTTCACTTATATGAAGGATCTTTCTTGATTCCAATTGAAATGAGGTTGACCCAACTCCTTTTACTGCATATTTAGCATTGAAATGAGGGTATTTCTCGATTCCACGTGTAAAGCTAAGCCTTTTTTTTCAAATATGTGAGAATATTTTAAAAACTAGTCATACGTCTAGAGGCACCACTATCCACTAACCAAACTTCATTATTATTTGTTATGCTTCTTGAGAGAACATAAACAAAGATATTCTCTTTAGCTCCCTCTGACTCTAGAATCACCTTCTTCTATAGTTTGTCTTCAATTCTAGGGCTTCAAAACATTTGGCTATATACTAAAGAATGAAGACAAGTCATCCAAAATTGGCTTCTTTAGGTCTCTTTGATGGCTTCTCTTTCATCAAGGCTCTAATTCCATGTTGAATTTTCTACAATAAAGTATAATACAATTGATCTTCTAATCTGATAATTACTTTCTAATTATTTCTAACCAAATTATCTCATATCATTAAGCAATTATACATAGAAAATCTCAACAATAATGTAATAGTAAAAGTAAGATCATAAAAATACATCCAAGCACTAAGAGTTAACAAATTTAACCTGGGAAAACCCAACATTGGGAAAAACCTAGCAAGCGTTTCTTCTTAGGAGAATTTGTTCTTCAACAATAATTACAATATTCCAAAACATTCTAGGGACCTATGCCAAAATTAGATCAAGAAAAACTAATCAAACTTGGCCAAATACCAGTTGATAATGGTCGGTCAAACTTTCAAAAATTACCAAAAGTCATTGTTGGTCAACAATCTGAATTTCAGTTTGAGGTCAAATTTGGGGCTATGGTCAAAGGCCTATGGCCAACTTCGGTCAAAGTGCTTTCGGTCTGCAGTCAAAGACCGAGATTCCTGTGGTCAAAACAAACTCCTTTCCATAGTCAAATTCAATCCAAAATCTTAGTTAGATGTAACCTTATTCTTGGACAAACAAAGTTGATCAGATTCAATCAAGAGAGTAGGTCAATGATGATCAAAATAAACTTCAGAATTCAGTCAAAATTTAGTTGTACTCCTCCTTCCTTCGCATGTGTGGATTAGATTAGATGATGTGTTGTTGTGATTGAATTGGTCAAAGTGGAGGAGGTCAACTTGTATTTATATTAGTTAGATGGGGTGACTTTTGACCAAAATTCACACCCCTTCAATTGTGGGGCTAACTTGACACTTGGGGCCTACATGAAGCCCAAAATTAATAAATTAAATTTTCATTTTGTATAATTTTCTTTGGCCAAATTAAGGAGGCCTTTTAGCATGTGGGAATACCTCCTGATGCTACAAAATAATCAACACTTCCCATGCGAGACTTTAGATATGCATTGAACTTTAAGCTAGCACAATTGATTTATGGAAATAAACAGGTGGTTATCTCCCATGTGAATAATAGAGTGTCTATTCAAAATGAAGTTTGGAATTCTAAACATGTTGAGTTATTACAAATTGTGACCAATAGAAAAGACAAATTAAAAACTTGAAATTGAATGGAATATGCTTTACTAATTGATCTTAGACTTAGTTAGAAGTCTTTAGTTTGTGGTATTTCATCCAAGGATATCAACTGTGTTATGCCCTAAATTTGGCAACACATGAGAGACAATCTAATAAGCTCAAGGTATTTGAAAATAAAACCTATGGTCTAGAAGCCTTAACTACTAAATTAATAAGCAAAAATCCCGTGACAAAATTGTCTTTTTTTAATTTTAGAATTAGTTATGTTTTCCAAAATAGTTTTAATTAAAGACCATTTTTTTTATTTAATACTAATGAGTTTTTTTATGCTTTACTTTATGATGTATAGTACATTAAAAACTCATTTTTAAATAAATTACATCCATTTTAATTCGTAAAATAAATAAGAACTTTACATTTTAAATATACCTAAAGAAAAATCACTATTTAATAATTAGACTTTAAACTTTAATAAATATATTGTCTAGAAGCCTTAACTGGAACTAAACTTTAATGTTAAAGGCAAAAAATCCCACCATAAAATTATTTTTTTTAAATTTTTAAAATTAGTTATATTTTCCAAAAAGTTTCCAAATAGACAATTTTTTTTAAAATAATACTAATGGAGGCTTTTATTACTTTATCATATAAATACATTAAAAACTGTTTTTAAATAAATTAAAATAAATAAGAACTTTACATCTTAAATATACTCAAAGAAAAATCACTACTTTAATAAATATATTATTGTGATTTTTATGATAATTTAAATTAATTAATTTTATGATCATCAAAATTAATCTATTTTTTTTTTTTTTAATTTAAGGATTTATTGATTATCAATTTATTCTACTTTACATTACATAGTGATGTTATATTATATAGTTTAAATGTGTATTTTTTCATATTTTATAATTTTATTGCCCAGTAAAGAATTAAAATAATATTTGTGAGATTTACTTTACATTACATAGTGATGTATATTATATGTTTAATGTTGTATTTTTCATTTATTTTTATAACTTTATTCATAAAGAAAGGAATTGTTTAATTGATAATAAAAATTACAACTATTAATTAAAAAAACTGTAAAAAAAATTGAAATTTAATATTTAATGATTTAAATTTAATAATATATATTTTTAAGTTGTTAAAATGAATTTTTCTATTTCAAAAATTTATTAACCTGTGAGGATTACAATAAGCATTTGCATGAAAAGATCTAATAATTGATAATAAAAATATAAAAAATATTATTAGGGAAAAAAAAAGAAAATTATAAAATTGACATTAAACATTTTGTTTAAAATTAGATATAGGATTGTGAAAATTTAATGGTTGTAAACAAGAACATTATGCCATGTTATAATATCTTTTATAATATCTTATTCATGCAAAAATATCTCTCGTGAATTATATAATATATTTTAGAATTATATAATATTATTATATATATCATGGCAAACTTTGATGGAACTTGTACTTCAAAAGATAGCAAGTCAAAACTAATCTGGTCCACTTTTATTATGGTACATTTATTATATGTCATTGATATATTTGATTTTTTTAATTTTTTTTATTTGTTGATAACAACTTTAAGTATTAAAAATATAATTAAATTAATTTCACATATGATTAATTGTTATATTTGTCGAACTAATCTGGTCCACTTTTATTATGGTACATTTATTATATGTCATTGATATATTTGATTTTTTTAATTTTTTTTATTTGTTGATAACAACTTTAAGTATTAAAAATATAATTAAATTAATTTCACATATGATTAATTGTTATATTTGTCGATGGCCGGATATAACGTATTGTTATGTTTGTCGATGGCAGGATATAATGTATTTAGTTTTCTATTGATTTGTTATTAATTAAAAATTTTAAAATCTATCGAGAGTTTAACATTATGAAATTAAATTTATTATTTTTAAATAAAGTTTATTTATTTATCTTGAATATGATTGGTTGAAATGTCTTTTTCTCCTTGTGTAATGATGGCAAGAATTGATTTTTGTGTACTTTATAATTACATACTATATATTATATCATTAATTACCATGTACAATAAATATAAATAATTTGAAAATTAGCATTATATATTAATTATTATTTATCATAAACACAAATGGTTTGAAATTAAATTCAAAAATTCCATTTTCTCATTGGTGTAAAGTATTGAATAAACAATTTTTATGGGTTTTGTTTTTTAATTGTGAGACAAAAAACCCGGATACGGGTGAAATTAATTAAATCTAATGATATTAATGATTGACGGACATGTATGGTACTGCCAGTTGCATATAAGCGTGGCATCCCAAGACTTCATCCGGCGCAAGACAGATAACCTTAAGAGAGGCAGATTTGGTAGGATTTCAGTATTAATGGATCGCTCCATCCAAGGAGAAACTATGGTTGTTATAATTATGGCGCTCTGGATCATCCTTCCCACAATTAGTGTTTAGTCTTCATACTCCAGGATCGGGCCTATTGCGGGTCTTGGTGGAAAGTGGGTCTCTGTTAATAGAGGCAAGCTTCTTGTCTGCACCCCGCCCTCCTGTCTATGGTCTTGTTATGCTAAGGGTCTTGATTGCAGGGTAGTCTCTACAATCAGAGTTAAGCTCTCTATTAGCCCTAAGGTTCGATTTGTGCCACCCTCATTGTTCTCTCAGGCCGGTCTTGTGCGATTGAAGTGGCTCCCTATGTTATATTACTGTCGTCCCGACATTACCCCTGGTCTTACTGCGCCTCCCCCTCATCCCCTCAACATGGTGCGCTAGAGTATGAGGAGTTGCTCTGGGGGGCGTAGAGGTAGCCAAAGGCGTTCGAAGGCTAGTTGTTCTGTGGATCCTGACCTGCCTCCTGTTAATATCCCCTCCTCCCTGATGGATTTGCATCCTCTTAGCCCTGCTCGCAGGCAGATTCCGAACAATGCGTTTCAGACCACTCGCTTTAAGTTCCAGAGCAATCTCAATAGGCCAATGATCACTGCTCACATCACTATTATCCTCTCTGAAGAAGAAAATCAGCTTCAACCTATGGTGCGTGTGGGGTCTGAGCCTTCTTAGAGCAATGAGCCATTTTTGGCAGAAGGAAGTCTGGAGAATCAGAAAGGAAAAATGCTCGACAGGGGCGTTGCTCCTCTCGCTACTCTACCTCCTGAAGCCACTGTCTTGATGGACGGGGAAGGCAATTCCACTGCCACTCATCACCCCACGGCGATCCCAGAGGGCGAGAAAGCAGGAAACGAAGATATGCGGACTGGCATTGCGTGTCCGTTGGTGGAGGTGCCTCCAAGTGAGGACGTGGCTGTATAAAGCCACCTGGGCCTGCCCAATCCTTTTGGTCTCATTGATGTCTCATATGATCAACTTCAGGCAGTTTTGATTGCAGTTCTGGTTCAGCATCTACAGCCAGATGGTTTTGTTATTCCTCTCAGGCAGTGGTAATCTAAATATCTTCTGGGTAGCTAGGGAATGTTTCAGTCTTGCTATCAGGTCTCTTCTTATGTTATGCTGGTCAATTTCTGGTTTCCACTTTTATTCTCAAGTTTTCTATAAATGGTTCTCCCAGGTTCTCCCTATACTGGGGCAGTTTCGCTGGGTTGAGTGCTCTAGGGTGATGTCATCCGAGACCTCAACTCCTTGTAATATTATTGTACTTTTCAGTTAATAGAATTAGTCTTTACTGTGAGACAAAAAAATAATTTGAAAAATATAAATTTGAAAAAATATGTAAAAATTACGTGTACAATTTGTACAACTCTCATTATATCAATCTGTACTCTAATGAAAT
>APFE031173913.1:0-11715 GCA_000404065.3 Pinus taeda | reverse complement strand
AATGGACGATCCTGCAACTCTAACTCATTTGCATGGCCCGTTAATCCTTTTCCTGCCAAAAAGTTAAACATCACTTTTCTTTGGCACCAACCGCCATCGTTTCCTGTCAATGCTGTCATCAACAAGCTTGACAACAAGATAAGATACCATATTAATGAATCACTAATCAACCTCTAAAAGAGATCTTTTAACATCTCCTCATCTGCATGAGAAAGCATAACATACTAATTAACTAGTGCATATCTTCAAGTAAATTCTTATTCTACTTTTGACAATGCTTATTCACACTAATGCATATTTCTCTTTAAGAGAACTAATCATTAGTTTTACAAGTCCATGTTCCCCTTTAAAGCATATAACACATTAGTTTACAAGTCCATGTTCTCATTATCAACATTGACATCATGATTACATTTATAAATAATCATATTAACTAGCACTGCACATATTCTTAAAGGGCACAAGCACTAAAGCTTTCCTTTGAAGGGACTAACTAAAATATCAGTTATAATCTTCTTGCATGAAAATTTACATAAACGTTGTCAAAAGAACTAGTCCCTTAACTATCACTTTTGATGCATGCGAATAAATAAAGAATTCTCACACAACCTGTAGTCTTTTCTTGCATGCAAATATATATCCTTTCTAAAGAAAGCTAACACAAATCTCGTGTGCATACACATCTCATTCAACAAGAAGCTAAGAATTAGTTATGTGAGCATAATAGTAATCACCTATCATTTTCCTAAAGAAATATGGCCCAATAGTTCTTCTAGCCATACAAAGAATATATCTTTAGAACACATTGACTATTCTTTACGCATACAGTAGGTTATCATAAGAGCCCTCCTTGGAAGTATGCAACACATAATCCATTTTCTAGAATTCTATTAACATTTCATGTAAAAAATTACATAATCCCTTCTTAAGGCAAGTCATTATAACTTCATTTCACTATATTCCTATATGAAGGATTCTCAAGTTTCCCTTTCGAGAAATTATTAAAGATATCCATATTTATGCATAAAAATCAAGATACAAAAACAAGGTTAACTTACCCTTTATGCATCAAAATCAAGAAGTCAACACAACTCGTCTAACAGGACAATCTTTCAAGAGATTATATTTTTCAAGAAAGTTAACATGACCACTTTCTCTATGTACACACAAAATCACAATAGCTACCCTTACGTGCATGCAACAGGTGTCTTTCCTAACACAATTACTTTTACTCAATGCACATTATCTTTTCATGAAACAAGTAGGGTTCTTGATAGGATATGAACACTATTCATATATCTTTCAAAAATAGGAAACCCTATTTTTGTTTCAAGAAATCTACTCATAAAAGCCATCCTCTTCATACATGAAGTATGCACACTTTCCTAAAAGGAAAACTATAGAAATAAATATCTATGAGCCTAGAAGCATTTCACTAGCTAATTAGGTCATGCGTGTAATGCATAAATATTTCACATGAACTTAGAAATTAGCTCGTATCACAATGCCATTAGCATATATCCTTTTTCAAGAAACTTTTATAAAAATACTTATTTTAATTCAAGAAAACCTGGCCACTTTTCACGCTATGTCCTCAAGATGTTTATATGCTTCTTCTTCTTTTCTCAAAAAGATATTTTGGCTATATTTAACAAGGATTTTATTCCAAGAAAATGACGAGAGACAAGCATTTTACACACAAGACTCACATGTAGTCTTTGTGAGAAGAACTTCCTATTTTCTTTACCAAGAAAAACATAATCACTATTTAACTACATGAATTAACATTTTTCTTTACCAAGAAACATATAAAACAGTTATTTTTTACTGCATGCATTAAAATACTTTTCTTTACCAAGAAAACTTATAAAATATTCAGTCTTTAACTGAATGTATGAACATGTTTTCTTTACCATGAAAACACATAAAATATTCAGTCTTTAACTGCATCCATTAACATGTTTTCTTTACCATGAAAACACATAAAATATTCAGTCTTTAACTGCACCCATTAACATGTTTTCTTTACCAAAGAAACATATAAAACAATCAATCTTTATTACCAAAGAAACATATAAAACAATCAATCTTTATTGCATGCATTATCATATTTTCTCTACTCAAAAAACACATAAAACTGTCAATCTTTTACTGCAGAAGGAAACCACATGCTATTTTCCAACCGTTTAATAAAATGCAGCTTATTATTCTCTATAAAAAGTGCAGTTACTTATCTGATGGTAATGTATTTGAATAATCTCTCGAAAACCATAGAAAACACTGCGCCATTCAATAGTCTTACGTTTCTTCGGCTCTAGCCGAGGAAGCTTGGGGAACTGTAACAGTTAACACCCCATTCTGATAGGCAGCAAAAACAGTCTCCATGAATCCTGCCCTCGCACCACATCTTGGATGGCTATGCACCCCTCCACCGGAACTCGCTTCTCGTAAAAAAAATAAAGACAGCACAATGGATGTGCTCATGCTGTAACTCCAAAAATGGAAATCGCCGGCTCCCTGGTTGCAACGTCCAAATAGTAGAAAAGTACCCTCAAAGAAACCAAACCACGATTAATAACCAACTCCCTTCCCTGACTCTTTGCCCTCCATGACTTAGTACACGATTCATAGATTTCCACCTCGGATCCTCTAACATCATTCCGTTTTATGAAAATCAAGAATTGGTTTAATAACTAATTTGTAGCTTTGATTTTACATCAAGTTATTATGTTAGGTATATTACAGTGATTGTGGCAGTAGAGTAGCTGGGAGATGAGGCCAAGTTTAAAAGTACCGATCGGGCAGTAAAATAATCCTCTCCACCATCTTTGACAAAAACAACCACGTCTGTAACATCAACGAAACAAATGGTCAAATCCCCAGCTACAAATCTTCCAACAACCAATACTATAACTTATTGGTTCCAACATTAAAGCCAATCGTTCCTCTTACAGGCTAAAAATTTACCACACAAAGAGCATGGTGAAATAAACTAAAAGGGAATACGGAACATTATAATCAAAGCAAAGGTTACCAAATAGTCTTTTTTCACTACATGTGGATTACAAGCATTTATTTCTTATTTTAATCCTTCATCGATGTAAATCGAGAATTGTGAAAAATATAAACCTTTTTTTATAAGAAGAGCTTCAGCGAAAATCACATGAGAAAGACCTTTGTTGACGCGTTTCGAACCAACCAGTGTGGTTCATCGTCAGGTAATAGCACTCTACAACTAAAGTTGTAACCTATGACACAGTAGAAGAATGATTAAAAGACACAATTGTGTTGTATGAATGGTAAAGATCATAAGTTATTTTTAAATATTTGGTTTATTTAACATTAAAATTGTATATTAAGTATAGCGTCATCATATTGTACAGTTCTACGTCACAAAGATAAAAATATATACTTCACAATCACCTCATTTTTTATAATTATAAAAAAATTATTTATTATTTAAGATTTAATTATATATTATTAAATAATATTTTTAATTTTATATTAATCATTACGGTTTAATAATATTTATAATTTAATGGTTTTTTTTTTAATTATTATTAATAATATCTATTATATAATGGTATGATGGTCTTAGTTACTTGAAACCTAATCTATATGACCATGAACAAGAGTTTAGATAATCAAAAATTGAAACACTTATTATTGGAAATAGAAAACTCTCATATATATTTTTTTTTAATTTTTTCTGTTGAAACATATGTGAAATATTTAAATTTATAATTGCATTGTTCAATTGTTTAATTATGTATAATACTTTTTTAAAGGTGGGTAGGTAGTATCAGACTCTACATTAAGAAGTGTAGATAAATATATATCTGTTCACAAGGAGAAAATGAAAAGTAAATTTTTTTTAAATTAATTATATGAATTTATGTTATTAATAATGATCATTGAAAAGTATATATATGACTAAAAACTACAATTTTCTTTTATTATATATATGTCATTCGGTAGAAAAAATACACATTAAGTAAGAAAATAATATCACTGGTACATGCTATGTATAACTCCATATTAAATATTGAAGTATTAAATATCTCTTTCTTACTAAACAATATTTTTTTTATTTATACATTTAATCACCTTATATCTCTCTATAAAATTTATGTAAATTAAAGTGGAAATTAAATTATTTTATCTATCACTAACAATATTTTTTGGTAATTAGTATTTGTAATTGGTCAATAAAAAATTAATGTTATTTAAAAACATCTCCATGTCTCATGTCAAATTTAAAGGAAAAAATATATTTAAGGAAACTTTATTTAATATTGTTTTCCACATAAATTAATAACTTTGACATAGTCTATAAAAATTTCACACATCAAGGTTGTTGTAGTATTATCTTGGAGTGTGTAAATATGATTTTACTTAAAGAACAAGTAAATGAAACCCACTAAAAATAATTGGTAATGTATTATAATTAATATAGAATAATATTAATTATTCAAGTATAAAGGTAGATTAAATTTCTCTGGGTGCTAATATTTTTTAGAGTGCAAAATTTCAAACAATGATTGTATTTTTAGAAGATTAACTTTTTACTTTGAATTATTGTTGTTAAAAGGATGTAATATTTATTATATATATAGCAATGCATAATTTTTTATTATTTAAATTGTCATTTTTTAATGATAAATGTGATTCAATTTGTGGAAAATATTGTTATTTTAGATTGTTTAGTACTATATCATTAATAAATATTTGTTTGAATAATTTTGACATGATAAAAATAAACATTTAAAAATGTGATTATTGGGTTTTTAACTAATTAAATTATTATATTATCTATTATTATAATTTAATTGCTTATAATTACTTATTATAATTTTAATAATATTGTAAAATTCAAAGGATTATAATTAACACAAATATCAATATTATAAATACATAAACTAAAATAAAATAATAATTATAAACAAATATTAAACTCCTATTATAATATATTAATACCTAATTATAACATTATAATCTAGTCATGTAAACTAAAAATATACAATATAATTTTTGTGATAGACTCCGATGCACGTATATCAATCACATGCACAACTACATTAGTAAATGTGATTGAAATATATCGATTAACATTAATGGTAGGCGTTAATAAACCCAACGGAAAAATATTATAAACCCAAGGGATTAATACTACAAACCCTAGGGATTTAAAACCCAAGGGATTAATACTATAAACCCTAGGGATTATAAACTTAATGGACGAATATTATAAACAAGAGAAATTAATAAACCCTAATTTTGTAATGTTGAAACACAACATTGAATTGATTTTGTCATGATGTGATGTTGGATTGATTTTTATACCATGCAAATCACAATATGAAGTCGTTTTATAGTGTAACAAAGTAATGTTGAAAAATTACAATGTAATGTAAGTTTCTAACGATGATTGTCATATTGCTTATCAAATTGTGACAGCATTTGTCACAATGTGATATTAGATAGGTTTATTCACCATCCAAATGTTAAAACATTAAATATTAATGTTATTTTAAACCCAAGGAGTTATTAAAGCCAAGGGACTAGTATTATAAGGATTTATATTGTAAACCCTAGGGATTAACATAAACCCAACGAATTAATAAACCCAAGGGATTTATAAACCCTACTTTTGTAATGTTGAGAAGAGATATTAAATAAATCACCATGTAATGTAACATTGCAACAATGCGTATCAAATTAATTGTCATCTTGCGACAATGTTTCTCACAATCCAACGTTGGTTTGATTTGTGTAGCATGCAAACATCACAATTCGAAGCCGACGAAGCTCTAGTGTAGTTTTGCAATGTGATGTTGAAAAAATTGCAATGTAATGTAAGCTACCAATAATGATTGTCATATTTCTTGTCACAATGGCATTGGATAGATTTCTACACCATTCAAGCCATAACAACATTAAACCCTAAAGTTATTATAAACCCAAGGGATTAATATTATAAACCCTAGGAATTAAAAACCAAAGGGTTTAATATTATAGAACCTCGGAATTATAAACCTAAGGGATTAATATTATAAACTCAAGGAATTAATAAACCCAAGGGATTAATAAACCGTAACTTTGTACTGTTGCGAGGTGATATTGAATAAATTGCAATGTAATATAACATTGTGACAATGAGTATCGCATTGATTGTCATCTTGTAATGATGTTTTTCACAATCCGACATTGAATTGACTTTTACACAATATTTATCACGCCAAAGGATTAGTAATATAAACTCAATAAATTAATATTATAAATCCAAAATATTGATATTATAAACCATAGAAATTTCAAACCTAATATATTTATATTACAAATCTAAAGGACTAATATTATAAACAAATAATAATGTTTAAATTCAATTACAAAGATAGAATAACATAAACTATCATCAAATTTGATGATGGTTATTTTATATGATAGGCATGAATAATAACAAAACTATTAACACAACATATTACTGATCAGAACACAACATGTTACCCATCACACTTATCAGAGTGGGGCAGCGGAATCACATAGTACCTTATCACACAGATAATAATATAACATGTTCTTCATCATATGTATCGGGGTCGTGCATGGATGCGTGGTGGCTCCATAACCCACAAGTCCCAAGATCGAAACTTGGCTCCGTTAAATTGAATTTTTGGACCTATGGGTTATGGGCTCACCACCCTCGTTCTTTTGATGAATGTTTTAGTAATTTCACCACTTGGTACCTGAGCAACACATCATTTTAAGAGTTTGGACATTTTTTATTAAATTATGTTGTTTCATACAATTAAAGAAGTTGTTTAACAGTGTAGGCACTTTTTATTAATCTCGCTAATACATGAAATTTATTTATTTCATACAATTTAAGGACAAATTTGAAAAACCTTTTTAACACAAAAGTAGAAAGAGAACAAATTGAGAGAACCAGAAGCTTGCAAGCACCCTCTTTTGGTGTACATGCACTCTTTTGATGCCATTGGCACACAAAAATGAAATATTTAATAGAATTAAAACAATATTATAGGGAGAAATAAAAGGAGATCAAATTTAAAGATCTAACCGAAAAGCTTCAATAGTTTCCCCTGAGAAGTGGGACAACATTTTAACACATTCAATGATTGTGGACACACGCCCTGTTTGTATGCAGATGTATTTTTCGATGCCACTAGTGATGCATATAAAATAAATCTTTTATGCAATTAAAAGAGGATTAAAGGCAACATTAAAGGGAGGATGAATTTAAAGAACCTTTTTCAAGTAGCAACGAGGAAAAATCTTTCATACAAATATAAAAGGAGAAACTACAAATTTAAAGAATCGGATTTAAAACACAAAATTGATTTTTACAAGCAAAAACTTTCGATTTTATGCCTTGTCTCGCCGAATTCGGGGAGCGAGTGAGCTGCATGTCTTTGTGCATAATGGTGACCCTCTTGGCATGAATGGCGAAGAGGTTGGTATCTTCAAAGAGACCAACAAGATATGCCTCCACCACTTCTTGCAATGTTGTAACTGCTGACGATGGATCATTGCAACTGTTGCCGATTGAAATGTCAGGTCCGTTTCGCAATCTCTAGAAGGGAAACTTTTCTGGTATTCTCGGATTTCATGGAGAGAAATAGTAACTCTGTGACTTTTCTTCACTCCACTTGTCACTGATGCAGATTTCATAGCTTCCAATTTCTTCCTTGGTGCCTTTTCACATTTCAAACTGCACTTTATCAACCAGGGGACTAATAATATAAACTTAATTGATTAATATTATAAATCCAAGTTATTGATATTATAAACCATAGAAATTTAAAACCTAAGGGATTGATATTACAAATCCAAGGGACTAATATTATAAAGCCAAAGAATATTAGAAGTAACTCTTTTTTTTATATAATGCGATCAATTAATTTAATGATTTACTATTTATATATAAATTGGATCATGTGTTGTATTACTACAACAACATTGGTAGTAATGATAGATGGTGCTAAATCAAACATCTTTCACGTTAAGAGGGGACTTCGTCAATGTTATCTATTGTCCCCCTCCTCTTTTTGTTAGTCATGGAAGGATTGAGTAGATTGGTTAAGAGCGCAAAAAGATGAGGCAAAATTATGGGTGCTCCTGTGGTAGGTGAGATCAATCTCACACATCTATTATTTGTCGATAACGTTCTCATTTTTCAGGATCGATCTCATTGAGACTCGTCATGTTTCAACGATATTTTTACTCTTTTTTGCTAAGTGACTGGTATGGTTGCAAATAATTGTAAATCGACTTGTGGTTGGATGTTCTGAGGATGAGCTATCTTATGGTAGAGCACTTTTCCCTTTTTAGATTAAGATGATTGAGGAAGGCATAAAATATCTTGGCTTCCATTTAAAACCAAACGACTACAAAAAGGTAGATTGGATGTGGCTGGTAGCTAAAATTAAGAAACAAATACAAACTTGGAGTCATAAGTGGCTATCCCATGTTGGTAGGCTAGTCTTAATCAAATCTGTCCTTGAAGCCATCCCAATATTTTGGATTTCTCTATCTTGAATTCCAAAGGGAATTCTGAAAATTATTCAGAAGTTTTATTGCAATTTTCTATAACAAGGCCTGAAAGAGGGGTGGACCTTTGCATGGGTCAAATGGGAAAAAATCATATTGCCCAAAAAGTGGGGAGGCTGGGGTATAATTTTTTTTTATAATTTCTCACAAGCTTTGGCAACTAAAGCAAGTTGGTGTATTATGTCCTCGCCAAAACTATGGACTGAAGTTGTCAACAAAAATATATATATCCCCTCTCTCTTGTAGATTGGTTTTGTCTACAAAACAGGAATAGATCAAACATTTCCACAATCTAGAAAGTTGTGATTAAATCCTCCCGCCTTATCCCATATGTTCTTGTGAAGCGGATCAGGACTAGTTGTAGAGTTTGTATGAGTCTTGACCCTTGATATGGTAATGAAAACAAGCATATACTCCCTTTCGAACTAGTTGCATACTTAGCATCACAAAGGATCTACTACATTAGTAAAATTGTTGACCAAGGTCATCCATCCATTTGGGGACAAATTTGGAAATCTACATAAGCTTTGAACATACCTAAACAAAGGCGCCGGTCCTGGGCAGACTACACTCATACACTTTTTACTTCTCAAATCCGTATACATGATCTGGAGGACAAGCTACTTTGGGTTCACTCTAAACAGTGCTCTTACTCACCAAAAGATGGTTATTTAAATATCATTGCCTCAAAGGAGCCTAAGTACATCCCTTGGTGGTGGAAGCATCTCTGGACGCTGAAGAGTCTAACAAAAGACAGATTATTTTTCTGGTGTATACTGGAGACTAAATTTCCGTCTAATGAAAAGTTAAAAAAGAGATCCTTCTATGGCCCATCTTGGTGTACTCTATGAAAATATGTTGAAGAATTAGTGGAGCATTTGTTTATGACTTTTCCATTCACTATAAAAGTCTAGAACTCGATTTATCATTGCTTATCTATCAACATCAGATGGCGGGGTGACAATATTTTATAGGCAGGGAAGCAATGGTGGTCTGAGGCTTCACCTGTCAACTTAAAAACATTTGTCTCCTCACTTGCTGGGGGGTCTGACTTGGTAGGAATCACAATTTTTTTAGGAAGTATCCTCTCTACCTAATGGAATTAGTGCCCAAATTACTGCAATATATAAACTTCTTCCCCATGAGGACCAACCCCAGCACACTCGTCCCATTACAAAGGAGGTTATTGATTGCTCCAAGCCTTGGGCATATTTTGATGGAGTGGCGCAACAAGATCTGTTTGGCGAGGGTGATTTTCTTCATATAAATGATACACGACACTTTGAACTAAAGGCGAGATTGGGGCCGAGTACAAACAACTATGCAAAATTGTTCATTTTAAAACTTCTACTATTATTCTCAATTGTAAAAGATTGTCATCAATTACATGTTTATGGAGATTAAAAGGTGGTTATGGAATGGTTTAATCAATACATTGCATGTCTCACACACACACACTCTCTCAACATTTTATTTGAAGTTCTCATGTTAAAATCACATTTGGACTACATTTCTTGTCATCACATTTACAGGGAAATGAATTCGCTTTCCGACAGGTTATCCAAAGAAGTAACACAATAAGATTTTGGTACTTGAAAAGTGACTGAGCAGAATGGTCAAGACCATTATCAGTGTTAGCATAGACCCTTCACCAAACCTATGTTGGATATGGTGCTTTGCAGTGACCCTTCACGCCATCCTTTATTTTTTTATCAACATTGTGGGTTTTTTGGACAATTATGTTTATATAATTTTGTATATATGGTCATATATAGATTGAAATATAGTGTTTATGTTTAATTTTTTATGTACGTAACATACTCATCAAACATATATGATGACTGCTTATACCATTCAGCAGTGTCCTTTATCATCATGACATTTCAACAAACACAACATATAATTTTCTATTTTTTTGGATAATGAAAATTACGATTTTTCCTTATTTACTATTCATAAATATAAATATAGTATAATGGATTTTTGATTAAAATGAATATAGATTTATCTCACCCATTTAAAGTTTAAAACTTAGAAAAATGTTTATATTTTTAGATCTCTAGATATTATGTATATATACGCACCATGAATATAAATAAAGTTAGTTAATGATTACAATTATTATTAATGTTCACTAAAATTTATATAATTCATTAAATTTTAGAAAAGTTAAAATTTTTAAAAAACTTTTCCAAAATCATTCTAATAAAAATAGATAATATAACTAATATTTCGAAAACAAAATAACATATAATAAATTCAATAATAACAAATACTTTCCATTTTCTATCACAATTATATCACAATTATTTCTTTTAATAGCTGCTAATATTTGGGATTCTCCTACCTATTAAATTATAAAATTCTTGAGACTTTTTTCAGTTAAAAAACAAAAATAAAACATGGGAAAAACAAATGAAATAACTTGGATCGAAATGTCCCTCAATGTGGAATTATTTATGAGAGTTACTAAAATAAGAGTTACGAATTTATTATTTAATTTTTGGAAATGGTGGAGGAGCTTTCCAAATTTTATAACCTGCAGTATGAAATCGAGAAAGCCTCATTCATTGGAATCTGCAGATCGAAGATTTTCAAAAACCCTTTATCATTGGTCTTTCAGATCGCAGATCCCAAATATTCGAAACCTTATTATTTAAATGAAATGTCAATGATTTGAAATTCCACGAGGTACGTGACAAATTCAGAATCTAAGATAAGGACCATTTCATATCAGAAGGCTTTGTTCAACTTATTCATGGTGCACCAGAAATCAGCAGACTGTAAAGCATGAGGGCAAATAGAAAAAGCAGACAAATATGATTGTGGCCACTAATAACAGAATCTTCAGTTATTTTTTTAATGGAAAGTCAAAAGGAAAGATAGTGGAAAATAAAATATAAAAACATGAAAAGCAAGTATAGCGCGGTTACAGTGGAAATTTAACAGTGCGCAGGAAATGTAATCCAAAAGCAATGTACCTTTAATATTCACACTTTTGGTCACACATAACATCGGCATACGTCAGTTGATGTCAACAATGCCTTTGGAGCACATATAGAGTTTTTGCTTATGGGCTTATTCTAACATTTTTATATTTGTTTGATCTTGTTTGGGTTTTTGAAATTTTAAGTGTATTTATTT
>APFE031173911.1:23505-59744 GCA_000404065.3 Pinus taeda | reverse complement strand
TCACCTATGCCATAATTCATTGATGTCTCAGCTCTTCACCTTCTCTACTTTCATATTCAAAGCATCACAATCTTCTACATACAATTTGTAGAGGTTCTTTACCCAAAACCTAATCCTCTTCACTTCTCTCGTGGCTATGTGATGAAGGAAAGCCCTTCCTTTGTTGAAAATCACATCGTAGCAATGGTATTCCAACATAGCAACTGAAACTAAATTCTTCTTCAAACCTAGAACATATATGAAATCTTTTAATTTGAGAGGAGAACCAGATGCCCTCTCAAAAGTAACAGTGTCGATGTTTGTCATGTTATACCTTCCATTATCTCCCATCTTGATGTGCAACTGGAGGTCCTTCTCCTTTAGGTCACTGAAAAATTCTTTGTTATCGGTCATATGGAATGAGGCTCCACTATCAAGATACAACACACTACCCATCATCGATGTCACCATGCATTCAATGAGGGTGACATCCAACTCGAATTGTGAAGTGAAAGCTTCACCTCCCACTCCTCTTGAGGGATTCTTTTTGGCCTTCTTGTGTGGACACTTTGTGGCATAGTGTCCTAGCTCATGATATTGAAAACATTCAATCTTTGACGAGCCCTTCTTTCCCTCCTGACTGGAGTCTCCTTTGGCTTGGGATTTATTCCATTTCCCTTTCTTTTCCTTTCCAGCCAATGAAAATTTCTCCTGATCATCATGCTTGGATGAGGTTCCATCTCTAGTGTTCTGCCTTATATCTTCTTGCACCAAGTCGGACCACAAACACTCCCACTCTAGTAGCTTTTGTCTCCCATTTACAAAATCTTGGTAGTTGTGCAAGCTCTTGGGAAGGCCTGGAAGTGCTAGGCTAGCCGAATAATATTCAAAAATTGGAACACCAATGCTCCCAAGATCATCCCAACATTGTGTGAACTTGCTCAAGTATTGTGGTATTGTATCACCCTTCTCCATCTTGATTTTTTGAAGCTTGTCTTTTAGTTCTAGCTTCCTGTGGTCACTATTATTCTGAAAAAAATATATCAAGGCCTTCCACATTGCATATGGAGTCTCCTTCCCATATAGGTTTGATACAATATGATCTCGAACTCCTTCCAGTAAGATCCTTTTTGTCGTGTCTACATTCTTCTTCAACTCTATCAGTTTTTGCGCATCTGCAGCTGCTGATTTTGAAACATTACTATCAATTTATTCCTTCAGTCCATTATCTTCCATGACTGCTTCCATCTGGTCCTTCCAATAAATGTAATTCAATCTACCCTCAAGGGCATACTCGAGCCTCAGACCATAGAATTCCATCATGATCCTGCTGCTAGATCTGGAGAATAGATATGCAAAATGCGTTCCTCCTGCAAAGACAAACTCGTATTCTTATCGTCTATTATGATTTCATCTCTAATACCATGTAGAAAATCCTTGTAGATTCAAACTGCTAATTGTAATTTACTAAAAAAATAGACTTGAATATACTCTTCTCATCAGTGGAAATAATTAAACGATCACAAAATCACGAAGCGTATAAGAGAAATAATTCAATCAACACATTACACAATGATTTCCCAGGCAAAGACATAGCTAAAAACCACTTTTATTTGTATATTGCATTAGTTAGAAAATATGAGAAGATTACAATGCTTTTCTCAAGCTCAAGCAACCTCTACACTATCTTTATCTGTCTCATTGCTTCCTAGATAAGCCTAGGCAATACTTAACCAAATTTTGGCTTGCCTATAAAAGCCCACGATCAAAAGTTCATGTAATAAAAGTTAATAAAGGTAAAATAATACCATGGTTAAGGGACATGTATTCCAAGCTGAATTTTGGGCAAAGATATCTTAGTGGGCATCACTAGACGTGTTTATGGCTAAGGGAAATTGGAAAACGCAATGGCTAAGGCATTAAGAAAGGAAAAAGATATTTTTAGTACATTTATTTATGAAAATAAAGGAAAATAGGAGAAAAATAAGGTGAAAGTTCATAGGTTTCATGTGAGGATGAAATTCTAGGAAAATAATGAAAAATGAAGAAAAAAGAGGCCTCATTAATAAAAAGGCCTATGAGGATCAGTTTGTAGCCTTTTGTCAGTTGTGTTTCTGAGCTCTCTCGTTATTCTCTCTCTCTCTCTCTCTCACTCTTGGACACTTAGGGTTTCTTGGAGCTTTCTATCTTTGGAGAAAGGAAAGGAAAAACATGAAAAGGAAGGACAAGGAAGGACAAGGAAAGGAAAGGAAAGGAAAGATCAAGCAAGGAGTAGCAGGATCAAGCAACTTCAGTAGGAATACGTACAGTAACATAGTGCATGCGTGATTTCCTAGCTAGTTTTGGCATGCATGGTTTTGCATGTTGGTATATGGTTCTCTTGTTCTCAGTGGCATGTTTTTGTTAGGTTATGCCAATGGTTTTTAGCCTTTCATTTCCTTTTTCCAGATAGCCATGGTGTGATGGGATTTTCTTCTCGGTTTTGAGCTTTTGAATTTCCAGATTGTTTCAGAATCTGTGGCAGAGGTGGTCTCAGGAAAATTCCCAAAGGACTGGAATACCTTGACTGATTTTGGCAGGATACACGGTACAACGTGAGGGTGGAGTCTCGATTTAGGGCCTAGTGATCCGGTGTGGATTGCGATAAAGCCTAGGATACTAGTGTCTTGCTTTAGGGCATAGTGATCCAACTACGGGTTGTGGTAAATCCTGAGGGACGAGGACAAGGAAAATTCCTCAAGGATAGTGATGGATTCCAGAGGCATTCCAAGCTTAGTTTGGTTTTGTGATTTCAGTGACAATTTTGGTGAGATCACTGTTTCATGAGGGTGCAGGTGGTTTAACATATTGATTCCCTTGGTTTTTTTTGGATTGGTTTATCCATTGGATCCCACATTCATGCTTGGAATATGGCACCGGGGTGATTGGTTGAAATAAAATTTTGGTTCAGCCATGTCTACGAACGGGTGGTACGTGGAAGTCCCGAACTTGGTCGGCTCTTGCCTATGTTTAATAAAAGCTACATTCTCTTGCTTTTGTATTTGTCATTATGTGGCCTTAATAGTTGTTATCTCACTATTATTTACATTGTTTAATTTTGGTTATAAGCATGGTTATATGACTCGTTAATGGCATGTTTATTTCATGTATTTACTTGTAACTAAAAGGATAATGGATGCAAGACCTAATTGATGTCAAAAGAGTTAAGGGAAGAGGGTGGTGATCATTCTTGCCAAGTTTCATATGTTTTTCAGTCATTTATGCTCTGTATTGTACTCATTTCCCATAGATTGCATTTATTCCAAGTGTTTGATAGAATGCCAGTCCTGATTGGTCATGGTCAGGCCTAGTCCTCGAGTCAATTTTTATTTTTAAGTCTGGCCATCATATAATTTATGGATTTTGAAAGCTACAAACGTTTATGGGAAGTGATCTGGATTCTGAGCTTCAAAAGTGGCACAAATCACAGAGTCGCAAGCACAGTCTAAGGTGAAAATTCCCTAGATGAATGTAGACCTTATTGTGCGAGCGTTTTAGGGCATCCCATACACACCCATGTTCATGGCGAGGGAGATTTAGGGGGTTTAATGGTCTAAAACTCGATGGGACCCAGGGGGTTAGTCAACGGAATGATTGGGATGCATTCTAGGAGTCCTGTAGCAGGTGAAGAAGGTCTGGTATGGTGTGTTTCCATCGATTCCACTTCCTTAACTGACACATAGGGAGTTGAATCATATCATAGTAACTTCTCATCACATGTTTACCCTAGTTGGCCAGTTACTTGATTATATGTAGGAGGAGGGCATTATAGAGTGGTATCAGATCATGGTTCACCCCTCGAACTAAATGGGTTGTGTGTTGGCCATGCATTCATGTCGGTTGCATATGTGTTTCTTGTATTATAAGACCATGTGCTAGTTGCATTTGCATGGTGTTGATCATGTGAGGTCACCATGGGAAGTTGATGGTGTTGTTGTGGAGTGTGTAATCATGAGTGTATGGTTGATTATGCATTGTTATGCACATTAGTATTCACATGTTGTCAAGTGTACATTGATGTGACGGTTTTTTTCATGCATGAGGTCATGGTATGTGTAGTTGATATGATCATGCATTAATGACTAGACTGTAGCTAGAATGATGGTTATATGCTTATATGCTTATGTTTTATACTTCTATATGTTTTCATGATTATGTTATACATGTATTATGCTGATTTGTTAATCATGTAGATGAGGTATCCTCCCCGAATTATGCTAATGTACGTTGGTTCATTGTGATTTGATTTAGATGACATGATATACCTTGTAGGAAGAATATCAAGACGACTAGAAATATGGTAGACTACAGTTCCCAAGACTCTCCATGTGGATCAGATGGGAAACATGGTATTGGGAATCCTTCTAACTTAGCAGACAGTTTGATAAGCTTAAAAGGCAAAAATAAGGAGTTGTAAGGCAAACAATTACAAAATCATATAGGCATAGGACAAACAAGCAGAGGTAAATGTAGTGATACTTCAAAGTTTGTCAAAATTGCAGCGATGGAGATCACTGCGGATCATCCATGAGAAGGAGGACATAACTAATGGTGCATATGGAAGCAGGTCTCAAGGTGAGTATAGTTCAGATAGAGAGGACGTGATTAAAGGTGGCAGGTTCTTTGACACTTCGAATTCGAGGTGTTGCACTAAAAATTGTCACCTTGACATTCTGTAATCTGTGTGAGTCCATTACCACTCATACTTTCCTCCTTTGCAAGTCTTAAGCCTCAGTTCTTCATATCAAGCCTTGAAAGTAAGAGAAAAGCCTCAAAAGTCTCTAAAACTCTAGTTCTGCACTTTCTCTTTGCATTACCTGCGATCCCGCACCTAATGGTCATGTCCCCTGCGCACCTAACCGCTCTATCTATGTGTTATGGGTGCAGACCCTTGTAAAAGTTAAAAAGGCATGAGTATATTCTAAAAAACTCACTTTCAGTCGTTTCTAGAAGCTTCTTGAAGGAATCTTGAGGTGGAAAGTTCGCTCTCTTAAGGTTCATGCATCCCATACCTTAAGGAGCTAACCCCTTGATGTGAGCAGCTTATCCCTTTGAAGGAGGATTCTATCCCTTCATAGATGGACTTGTAACCTCCTCCTATGCACTATAAAATGAAGCATTGGGTTGGTTACTAAGGAGGTTAGAAGATGAATATTTTTTAGGTGAAATGTTGTTGGAACTTAGTCTTCTTTAGTTGAGTTTTTATGAGGAGAGATCACATACCTCTAAGATATCATTTGGAAGAGTGCAAGGCTTGTCAGAGTAATGGAAATTCTTGTTTCAAACTCCAGGAAGAGCTTGTTCAAAATCAAGGCTGAAAAGGTTGTAAGGTTCTTCTACTTCAAAGTTAATACAAATAAGTTTGTTTTTCTCAATAAGTTGTTCATTTATGGTTTATTTTATGGATTCCTTGATCACCATAATAGACATGATTTATGATATTTTCTATGCAGGTGCTATTTAATGTTTTCTTGTTTGTGATTGCAGGTCTTTAAAGATAACTCTTTCGAATGATTGGAGGGTAACCCTTTTGAACGATTAAAGAATGACTACAACGAACAAGTGTTGGATCTAAGGTAGGATCTTAACACCTTTGTAGTATTTACTTATAAATCGCATATGTCTAGAGAAAGATAGGTTTGTTTGTCCATTTGTTGCTAGACTATCTTTTGATATTAAGGAGATCGGCCTTGTCTGCAAGATCGATTTATCCGGCCAACAAATTGGCGACTCCATTGGGGACAAAATTTGGTTTTTTGGTTTTCCTTTGTTTTGATTTAAGAAAAGTGTTTTCATTTCTGGTTTTTTATTGATGTATACTGGCTTGGGTAGTTTTTAGAATCTGGATTATTTTTTGTTTTTTTCGAAGTTTTCAGGGGACTGCACTCTCTCTTTACAGACAGTGTAGGCATCTCTGCACTTTTCCTTTAGTAAACAGAGCGGGACCACACCTATTACTTCTTGGGCCTGCGGACCCTGTAAAATTTTTTGAAAAACCTAAAATACCTTCTTCCAGTTAGGTTTAGTTTTGATTGAGAAGCTTTAGGGTCTACCCAGATCTGTGTTTTTCCTGTCAAAAATCTCTTGTGAGTGAGTTCCGATAGTATTTTTGTTTTAGATGAGTTTCTAGAAGTTTGCATGCTTGGAGTGGTTTTCACTTGGTCTCTGTAGTGACTCAAAGATTAGAAGCTTGAGAAACCTTAGATTATCCTGGTGTCTTTTTGTCTTCTTCATGAGTCTGACTTGGTTGTGAAATCTATCCTTTGTGAGAAATAGATTCAGTTTTCTCGTTGCAAATCTTTGAACAAACTTTGTTATAAGTTTTGAATTTCATTTTTACAAAAAAAAACATATTTGGATGTTTTTTGATTGGTTTGTAATTCGGTGTAAATGAATCCTTAGTTTACTGAACAAATAAGTAAAACGTCCTAAAAAAGAATTGAAGCTTTTATTTAAATAGATTTTTAAAGTTTTTAGATCTCAAAATTAGTTTTTGTAGTTTTGAGTGCTTTTCTAGAACTTGTAGATCTCTTTTGAATCAAATTGTTTTTCTTGTAGTTTCGAGTTTTGAAAAAGGAAAGGAATTTATTGTGAGCATTAATTATTAGTCTCGTTTTGAGTTCTTATTGAAAGTGACAAAATGATTTTATTTTTTTATTTTTTTTTTGCCATTTTGAAATAAAGATTTGTTTGTTAAATAATTGCATTCTCGAACTCTTTCTTTTAGCTAGAATTTCAATGAAAGAAAAACGAATTGCTTATCATTTTAGGTGCATTTTTTTGTGTTTGGAGTCGAGTCTTCACACCATCAAAGTTTCATTTCCATACCCATTGACTCAAGGAACAACCCATAAAAGCAACGCTTAATTAAAATTGATCTAGTAATCTTTTTTATTTCTAGGGCTCTTATCACCAATATAGCTTAGGCTAGTATCTTGGAGTAGGGAGTAATTAACTCTCCAAGATAGTTAAAAAAAAACAAGTAAATACATCTTGTGGTAGGAAATAAATCCAATTGTAATTGATACATTCTCGGAAGCCTCTCTTAAAGGAGTCAAACACGAGATCATGTCCAAACCTTTGAGACAATCAAGTCTGTTTCATTGGGAAAGATAGAAGATTTGCACGTATTATAAATGGTAAACCTCGGATTAACCATTGTCGAGGAGCCTGGGGTCACTTGTTGGTAAACCTCGGATTGATCATGTTGAGGAGCCTTCAAGGGGATTGAGCTTTGTTACTCTACTCTTGCGCGTAGATCGGATCGTAGACTGTTCCCCCGGTTGTATTTGTTGCTATTGGTAACCTTAGTGTCCATAAACTTAAGATTATTTCCTAAGGTGACGGTGAAGGATGGGTCTCACTGTACCTGGAGCAGAAGTCAACTAGACTCATTTGGACTCTCTAAGGGGTTCTCTTCACTCGAGATGGTTTTCTAACTGTTCCAACCACCCTTTTTGTATTAAACTTCCACTAAGTTAGATTTCATCACCAACTAGTGTTTTTAGTACGGGAAGTTACTATTTGTGTGTGGTTTGAACTCTTAGATTTTTTAGGCGTGTGATTCAATTGTTTGTTTCTTTAGAGAATTTAGGTGTTTTTATTGAAATTTTCTTTGTTTGCATGTGATTAATTAATTTAATCATGGCTGAATTACCAAGACAATCTTGTACACTTCAGGGGAAACCTCCTGAGTATACACCAAGCCAGCTTAAAGGGCTACGAGCTCTTGTATCACCTAGTGACAATAGAGTTGGGTCACTAGAAGCTAGAGAGTCATCTTTAGTTGTTCATCCTGATTATCAAATACAAACAACAAAGTCTATTCAAGAGCCAATTTCATTTTCCAAAGTTACTGGTAGTATTTCTCCTTCCAGTGAATTAGCTCAAGAACCTGAAATTTCTGAGCCTGACATTGAACCTGTTGTTACTCCAACTTTACGATTTTCTTCTCCAACTTCTAGTAATCCTGGTTCACCTAGGGTAAGTAATATCATTACTCAAAATCTTCCTTCTGGCCTCATTTCTATTGAAGAACTTGTTAATCCAAAAGAAGACGTAAATTTTCTCGAAAACCAACGGATTCTATATCTTAGGGAGTGTGAATCAATATTCTACAGTCCTTTTAGGAGTGACGCTTGGTATGTTTCATTGACAATTTTTTTAGAAAACCTGGGTCTTAGTTTTTCACCACCCCAAATTCCTTTTCATCCTACGCCAAAAGGTTATTATCCATCATCCTTTTCATCCTATGTCAAGATAGTCATCCATGTTTTACCAAACACCGGAAACATTTTTATCGGACAATCCTTCTGTTCCTTCGGGGTACCAGTCACTCTCTAGTACTTTTTTAGGAGCATCTCCTCAACCGATTAAACAAGTGTTATCATCTGGAAGTAATGGAACTCAAGCGCTGAACACTGAACAAATCCTTATGATGTCTGGTAGTATTCCAAATCCTCAACCTCAAGGTAGTCAGTTAGTGCCTAGGGGGCAACCTCAAAGTAGTAAATTACAGCCTGGGGGCCAACCCCAAGGTAGTGAGTTACTGCCTGGGGGGTAACCCCAAGGTAGTCAGTTACTGCCTGAAGGACTTCCTCAAGTTTATCAGCCTCCAGGACAGTACATACCCCAAGGTCAACCTCAGACTCAGTACATACTTCAAGGTCAACCCCAGTTTTAGTACATACCTCAAGGTCAACCCCAGTTTCAGTACGTGCCTCAAGGTTATCAACCCCAAGGTCAGTACCCAACTCAAGGTTTCCAACCATCTTCTGGTCAACCATTTTTTCAAGGAGCTGGAAATGTACAGCCTAATTATCAGCCTTACGTTCAACCAGGTTATGGTCCTCCATATGCACAACCTTTTGTGGGTTCATACTCCGGGATGAACATGGTGTGGGATCCGTCTCAAACTCAATAGACTTTGCAACCTAATGTGAAATTACTTAACCAACCTAGAAAACCTTTGGTTTTTGGTCCTACCTAGCAACCTGTCCAGCCTACTATTCCCCTGCATCTGGTACAGTTCAGCAGCTTAGGCCTAGTTCACCTCGTACTCTGCCTCAAATTGCTGCAGCTAGTGCAACCTCTATTCAAACTACAACACCTATTTATGGAGTATCAGTAACTCCAGCTTCTACTACCCCTACATCAGTGCAAATTCCTCAAGTCTCTGTACCTCAGTCAGGACCTATGGTTCAGACTTCGGTCCAGATTCCTGCAGGAAAAGTTAGTACGATTGCTACAACTGCCACAAGTCAACCACAATTTACGTATCAACCGTACCAGGGACAGTATCAATTCGGGCCTACGGTACAAAACCCAATTTATCAGTATCAACCATTTCTTGGCTATACTTATCAACAACCTCAACAACCCCAGTTTGGTCCAGTTAATCTTGGTTTTCTAGGAGGTTATAACATTCCTAATGCAAATCCAATTCCAGGTTATCCTGGATATCCTCCTCCTGGAATTGGTCTCGCTACTCAAGGTTTTCACGACCCTAACCGTCAATTACCATTTATTGCAACTTTAGATTTACCTGATTTGTCGCACCTTACGAACGATCCGATTTGTTATCTTCCGTATTGGCCGCCAATGCCTAATAAGTTTCCTAGTGATATCCCAAAATTCGAGGGTAAGTCGGGAGAGGATCCGTCAAATCATGTTATGACTTATCACCTCTGGTGTGCATCTAATTCCATCATTGATGATTCAATTCATTTACGTATTTTTCAACGAACTCTTATTAGTCTTGCCGCCAAATGGTACATTGAGTTACCACGAGCATCTTTTCATAATTTCAATCAGTTAACCATTGCTTTCTTAACTCATTTTCAATTGCTTGTCAGATACGACAATGGCATGGAACCGTTAACTTCATTGAAACAATCCACATCCACATATATTTATGATCATATTCATGAATGGCGACATAGAAGGCGTTTAGTGAAAGTTTTCATTCCGGATCAAATTTTAGCGGAATGGTTCATTAAATAAATGTTACCTAAAATCACTGAAGATGTAGCTAAGGGTGGAGTTGTTACTGAATAGCAATTTATTCCTCAGGTCCAGTACCTTCACCTCGTTTATACGCAGTCAAGTACTTTACATGAAAAAATCCCTGATCTTCCAAAACATGGTCAAATAACTACAGCTCCTTTAGGATCTCATGCCGCTGATGGTATGATTGGTTCAGTTAGCACTAAAAGTAAGAAGAATTCTTCAAAGAATTCCTCTCCTATAATAAATTTACCTGATTCCTCGACTGGAGAATCTTCCGCTGAAATTTCTGCCGACATCCATGTCGTAGAATCATCTACAGCTAAATCAAAATCCAGTAGTAAAAAGAAAGGGAAGATGAAAAGCAAACAAAATTCAAAAGATAAAACAGATAAAAATGAATCTACCGACAAAAAATGAAAACCTCGATATCCTTGTTTCATTTGCGACAAGGATCATTTTACCAACCACTGCCCACATCGAGCAGAGGTTTTGAAAATCGTTAAAGGTTCTCAAACGCCTGTTGTCTTGAAGGATCCTTTTCTCACTCAAGATAGTAAGATGATTGGTTCTTCCTCGAATTCATCATAAGAACCCATTATGATGATGTCTCATGTCAGGATTGCGATGCGATCGCAAGATTATGGTAGTAAACATCCTATTGGTGGTAAAGAAGTAGAATCTTCTAATTCAAACACATCAACTACACCTCCTCCTGGTTCTAGTCCACTACAGATTGAGAAACCCAACCCTGACTTAGTAATCAAACCGCCTGCTAAAGGTATACTTCAGAAATCAGCTTTCTACCCACATAAGAGAGCTGCTCAGAATTATAACATTGTTGAAGACTTAGCTATTTCCCCTTCAGCAATTTCGGCTTTGGAAGTGCTGCAATCGTGCCCAGCACAGCGTAAATTACTATTGTCTGCTATAGGAGCTGTTGATATTCAGGATTCGAACCTAATAATCTTTGATTTAGAGAATAGTACACCCTGCCTCCCTCATCAAATGGATTTCCATATTCCAGTTTTAGTCAAAAATAGACCTTGCTTTAGGACTGTGATTGATGAAGGGGCTTCTACATGTATTATGTCGATCCAATGTTGGAAATCGCTTGGTTCTCCCACACTAAATCAGTCTTCGACAATTCTAAAGGATTTTGATGGCCGAGGGTTCCATCCTTTTGGTATTTTGCAGGATTTACCTATAAGGGTCGAAGGCAAAACCATAAATCTAGATGTGGAAGTGGTTGATGCCCCTCTAGATTACAACCTTCTCCTGGGTTGTAGTTGGTATTATGCTATGACTTCTATTGTTTCATCGGTCTTTCGGCTTATCAAGTTTCCTCATAATGGAAAGATCATTACGATAGACCAGCTGAATTATTTCTCATCTGACCCAACCTCTATAGATAGTATTCAACACATCGGTAAAATGACTATCCCTTACAAGGATGTTGGCGTAGGTTTGATTAAAGATTCCGGTTTACTAGGAACTTTTTCCTTCCCTCCTCCTAACATATCGCCTTCTATTGCAACTATTCATATGATTTCATCGAACACTGTTACTTTTGATGATCCTTGGATTGTACCTTCCGATTATGAGGTGGATTCATTTGATGGCACGATGCCTTTGAGTCCCTTTGAAATTTCATATCAGGCTGTATAGTCATTTTCTAATTCCTATTCAACCAAAACTTTCCTACTCCAAAGCTTGCAAGGGAAAGCAAACTTTTTACGTCATTTCATTCCTAACTACGCCGAGATAATGAAAGGTTTTACCAGGTTGTTAAAACAAAATACTCCATTTGTTTGGGATGAGATCACTAATTGATCTTTTGATGCACTCAAACACGCGTTGACCCATGCACCGTTACTACATCCTTCTGCATCCTTCCAATTACAACCAAGAATACTTTTTGTACCTCACCGCTTCTCATTCCACCATTGGGATGGTTTTAGTTCAGGAAGACGAATGCAACAGTGAACATGTGATTTACTATCTTAGTCAAACTCTGCATCCGACTGAGATTAAATATTCGCATGTGGAGAAATTGGCCTTGGCAATTGTTCACGTTGTCCAAAGATTTTGTCACTACATCTTATTACGCAAAACCACGATAATTTCTGGCTGTAACCCTATGATGTATATCTTGACCAAACAATTGCTTGAGGGCAAGTATTCCAAATGGATAGTTATCCTGCAGAAATTTGACTTGGAATTTTAAAAGTCCAAGGCAAAGAAATCTTTGGTTTTTGCCGAACTGATGTATGATTTCTCAAGTATTGATACTGAAACTATGGCAGAAGAGCCCATTGCGGATGAATCCTTGTTTCTTATCAGTACTCTTGATCCATGATATGGATATATTATTGTATATCTCCAAACCCAATATTTTCACCCTGAAACCTCACGATCTCAGTGACGGAAAATACACTTCCAATCCCAACAATACAATATTATTGGTGATACACTTTATCGTCGTGGAGCGGATTCTATTTTCCGACATTGTTTAACTCATGAAGAAGCTGAAAAGGTTCTAAATTACTGTCACTCTGGAGCATGTGGTGTTCATATGTCTGGGTATGCCACAGCCCAAAAGATATTGCGCGTTAGTTATTTCTGGCCATCCTTATTCAAAGATTGTATTTATGCAGTCCAGAAATGCCACAATTGTCAAATCTTTGATCGTAAGATGCGTGCTCCACCAGCTCCTCTTCACCCTATAATTGTTGTCGGTCCTTTCGTAAAGTGGGGTATTGACTTTATTACATGTAACCCTCACTCGGCCAGGGGGCATGCATATATTATCCTAGCGGTAGATTATTTTACTAAGTGGGCTGAGGTGATGCCTACATTTTTAGTAGACGGCAAGACTGCTGCAACTTTCGTATTCAATCATATAATTGCTAGATTTGGTGTTCCTCAAGCTTTTATTACTGATCATGTAAGTCACTTTCGGAACATCATGATGACTGAACTGACAGATCAACTTGGCCTCTGCCACGATAGTTCTACTCCGTATTACCTGCAGGCTAATGGTCTAGTTGAAGCTATCAATAAATTTTTAGTCACTATGATCAGACGAATCATTGGTATTCATAAGTTGAATTGGCATACCATGCTATTTTCATCACTTTGGGCATATCAGACCTCAATAAAAACATCAACTGGTTTCACTCCATTTCAACTAGTCTACGGTTCGGAAGCAGTGTTACCTATTGAATGCGAAATTTTGTCATTACAATTAGCCATATAATTACTTCTAGCTACTTCTGAAGAAGAGAAACGTTTTTTGTACTTAGCTCAGCTAGATGAGAATCGACGTGCTGCTGTAGTAGCAAACGAGACTCATGCGCAACGAGTGAAAACTCAGTACGATAAAAATGTTACACCTCGCAATTTTTCGGAAGGAGACCTAGTCTTACTATATGATCAAGCAAACGATAGCTAGGGGCTCGCAAATTTGTACCTATGTGGCATGGTCCTTACATTGTTAAGTGAAAGCTGGAAAAAGGGGCTTATGAATTGATAGATTTTGATGGTGTCTCTTTGGGTAAACCCAGAAATGGACTTTATCTGAAGGGATATCATGCTTAAATTTGGTGTGGAGATTTTTTGTTAGATTAGTTTCTTTACTGCTGGTGTGTTTTAGATTAGAAAAGTGTGCCTAGTTTAGAGAGTGCTCTTATCATTATTCCTGCTTATCTTGATTTTACTCTTGATATTGCAGATGTCGACGTCTCTTCAAACATACATTGGTTTCGTTGATGGTGCTTGTCGTAATACATGGAACATTTCTTCTGCAGCTTGGGTTATCTATTCACCCTATAATGAATTAGTATTTATGCATGGCGTAAGCCTCGATCAACCAACGAATAACATTGCAGAGTATAGTGCGGTGGTTGATTTATTATCTGAATCCATCTCATTTGGGATTCGGAGTTTGATTGTTAGGTTGGATTCTAAACTCATTGTATTACAGCTTAACAAGGTTTATGCCATTATAAATCCAGTGTTATTAAGGTTATTTTTGAGATTTCGTCTCTTGGAACGTGAATTTGACTACATTGAATATCAGCATATTCCAAGACATTTAAATACATTAGCACATGCAGTTGCTTCTAGTATGATAAACAGACATTTGCAATAATCAAAACAGTAAATTTAATAACATTCAATAACATGTTACATGAGATAGCTGGTAATAATGATATATCATATCATAGAAGTAGTGTTTCAAAATATACATCATCTTCGATCATAGGTTGAAAACACCTTATGATTGGAAAAAATGATAAATACAAAAGTCAAAAATGTCATGAGTCTACAAAATCAATCATCCTATCCCTGGTGATGATCACGATAAGAAACCACTGCTCGGGCCACCCTACATAGGAACCTCCTAAAAGGTCCTGGGACCCCAATCACATATCTCTATAACCTAACTGGAATATCATCTATATCCATCTCTGGAATATCTAGTGTCAAGCACTCTAGATGATGCTCCAAATCGGTCAGGATCTCTGTTGATTGGTCTTGTGGGGCTGGTGCTGCTACAGCTGGGTGTCTCCTCTCAAAAGGTTGGAGAGCGGCTGTTGTCATGGACCCACATCTGCATTTAAACTTTTGATTATCAATTTTGGACGATTTTACCTGAACCATCCCATTGTTCTCCTAGTGGAAGAATCATGTCTTGGTCACCACGATAATCCATCCCAGCGTATGGAAAATCTTGAATCGCAAAAAGTTGGTTTTTAAACCAACACAAGTACTCAGGCGGAAATCGAACAACCTATGTACCCTCAAGTTGGCGGGCCATCAAAGCAACCCAGCGAACTATCCTAGGCTCTCGAGGAAGACCAGCATCAACAAGAATATGTTGCGGGGCTAACATGGGGATCCTCTCTAAGGCAAAGCCGACTATGATGAATCCATATCCAAAAAATTTCAGCTGTCTGTTCTTTGCTCTGGTTAGTTGGCCTTTCACATTTGCTAACACAGCCTCGCACCAGTTGAATATTCTGCCTCTAAAACAGTCTACTGCCATCTGCATCTGGGATCCAGTAGCCACATGCAATGCTGCACTCCCGCATAACCCGGTAACACTGAATGCAATTACCTTAAGCTTAGGACAGTTGATAGTTTTAACATCAATCCTTTTGTCCTTTGTTTGATCATTGCAAAACTCTAATCGAAGACTAGCAACAGACTGGCCACCTGGACTAGTCCCGAAAAGAGATAATTGTTCGCCCCTCTTGGACAAGCTAGTCAAAAAATATATGTCCTCCAGCTCGATTTCGAGCTGGTGGCCACCAATCATGAAAAATTGGTCCTGTGTGTTCCATCTGTCTACTAGCCATTGCAAGAGGTCTACTTCAGCTCTTATACCTTGTATGCCCCAGAACTTTAGCAATCTGCATGCTCTCAATGCCCGCATTATGGGCATATGATTTAGTGCGGAAAAATCCACATCCTCATGCTCGCGTTCTCTCCAAATAAGCATTTTGAATGTCCTACAATGCATAAAACGACATTTTAGAACCAGCTAGTTCAAAAAAAATTGGGCAAAATTGGAGAAAAATTCATTTTAAAATTCATTTTCGCGGGGTCCACACCTACCAATTACAGATAGTGCGTAGGTCCACAAGGGCTGCAAGCAACAAGTGCGGACCCACGACTTTTTTCTTTGTAGAAAAAAGTCAGGGTCCGCACGGGCCGCATGTTGCACCTGTGGACCCCCGTGAGCGAATTTCTAAACCAAATTTTCCCGTAAAAAATTAAATTTAAAGCCTCAAATCAAAATGTAAACAGATGAAATGCAAGATAAGGAGGATGTGAACTACCTGGAGCTAACGATTTTCAATTCCGACAAACGGATTTACCAGAATCTTCACAGGAACTTTCTTACCCAAAAGCTCTCACTTTTCACTCTAAACTCAAATGGTAAAAATGAAGTTGGAAAACCCCTTTTTATAATTTTTTTCGAATAAATGAATTTTTAATTTATTTGTTTTTCACTTTTAAAAGGCAATTTTTAAATCATTTTTATTTATCTTAAACATGTGTAACGTTTTGAGTTTTTGTGCAGAATATTGGATTTTTCGAGAAAATTGATCATTTTTCAACAAAGAGCATACTTTTATCACTTTTTCGGACTCTTTCAAAAATTTACAAAAAAGCGAAACATTGGAGTCCTCTTTAAGCTCTTTTCAAACTCTTAAAAATTGAAAAGATTGTCGAGCACTTGATTGTTCGAACTCGTTAAAATAAATGAATAATCGTCCCTTCAGTATAAGTTTACCCCTTTTACGGACTGAAATGGACTATTTACGAAAAAGGTACACATTGACTAATTATGGTCAATAGAGTCCTCTTTAAACCCTTTTCAGACTCGTTAAATATGAAAAGATTGTCGAGCGCTTGTCTTTTTCAACTTGTTAAAGTATTGAAAATTCATCCCTTCTGTATTATTTTATCCTTTTTCGGGCTTAAGGGATTATTTTATGAAAATTACCCCCATGGAGTTTTCTTAAGTTTTTCTTCTGACTCCCTAAAATTGGAAAACACCTATTTTTTCCTATACTGGACTCGTTAAAATTAATAGTAAAGGACTTGTTCAATTTCAAACAGGAACGAACCACTCTTCTTAGGGTTCGAATTTTAAACTAAGTTGGACTCATCCGAAGGATGAGCTTATAAAAAAGCAAATGTTATCCTCCTCAAGCTTGCCAAAAATAAAGAGCTACTTGCCAGAAATGGTGGGGTAAAAGAGAGAAAAATGAACCTATTTGTTACACTTTGTTTTATAAAAACCCGTCAACCACTCCTGAACACGACACTTTTGTTCACCTGGGTTGGGAAAACCCTTTGCCTAACAGTTAATCAAACCACATTGAAAGTCTTCAGCCGGTTTTTGGGTATTATCTTTAGGTCAATTGTCACCAAACCATCTGCAGTGTCATTATGTGTTCAAGAGAACAACTCAAACAAACCATTCATCTGCAAAATATCTATCATCCATTTTGACCATCCTTGAGTTAGTCCTTGCTAATATATTTCTTCAAAACTTGATCTATGATTTTATGTTGTGGGCTTGCCTACAACGGATCACTTTCTATCAACTTCAACTCATTATCTAGGAAGTTGATCTAGAAATCATCAGTACCTTGAAAGATGCATGCCCTAATGGCAGTTTTCTCGCTTTCGACGATAAATTGCATCATTGACCTTTCGATCGAATGATTCTATGACATGTTCGAATTCGACTCATTTATTCACATTTCATGGATTGTACTGGGTACATTACTGGTGGTTTCTCTCACACTTGTTAACAGTTCACATCATTGACTGGTAATCAAGTGGTTTCTACCATGTTCGACTTCGACACATTCATTCACATGGATAGAATCGTACTAGTTCGGGAAGCGGAAATCAAGACCCTGGATCTAGTTTCTACCATCCAAGTTGCGAGGAATTTTTTTATTCATTATGTGGTGGAGTATTCATAAACAGATGGCTATGTCCATACTGTGTCTACACATGGCTATACTCTTGATGTATTACAAAATCATTCCTGTATCATAATATTTTAGTCAGTTTTGATCTGAGTATGGGAATGCCTACCTCAGTGATGATATATATATATATAGATATATAATATATATAGTAATATATATATTGCATTGAATGTTTTTACAGGTTCCAACTGGGGTGTCCATAGGATGATCCTTGAAATGATAAAGTACTTCACTATTCATACATGAAAGGCTCCATCTTCATCTATTATAGACTTCGCACTTTAGGGGGAAATTTGTTGCACTAAAAATTGTCACCTTGACATTCTGCAATCTATGTGAGTCCACTACCACTCATACTTTCCTTCTTTCCAATTCTTAAGCATCAATTCTTCATATCAAGCCTTGAAAGTAAGAGAAAAGCCTCAAAAGTCTCTAAAACTCTAGTTCCACACTTTCTCTTTGCATTACCTGTGGTCCCGTACCTAATGGTCATGTCCCCTGTGCACCTGACTACTCCATCTATGTGTTATGGGTGCGGACCCCTGTAAAAGTTAAATAGGCGCGAGTACATTCTAAAAAACTCACTTTCAGACATTTCTAGAAGCTTCTGGAAGGAATCTTGAGGTGTAAAGTTCGCTCTCTTAAGGTTCATGCATCCCATACCTTAAGGAGCTAACCCCTTGATGTGAGGAGCTTATCCTTTTGAAGGAGGATTCTATCCCTTCATAGATGGACCTGTAACCTCTTCAGTTTTCTAGTCAATTTTCATCTGAGTATGGGAATTCCTACCTCAGCGATGATATGTCTATATATATATATATATATATATATATATATATATATATAGTATAGATAGATAGATAGATAGATAGATAGATAGATAGATTGCATTGAATGTTTTTACAGGTTCCAACTGGGGTGTCCACAGGATGATCCTTGAAATGATAAAGTACTTCATTCTTCATACATGAAAGACTCCATCTTCATCTATTACAGACTTCACACTTTAGGGGGAAATCTGTTACACTAAAAAATGTCACCTTGACATTCTGCAATCTATGTGTGTCCATTACCACTCATATTTTCCTCCTTTGCAAGTCTTAAGCCTCAGTTCTTCATATCAAGCCTTGAAAGTAAGAGAAAAGCCTCAAAAGTCTCTAAAACTTTGGTTCCGCACTTTCTCTTTGCATTACCTGCGATCCCGCACCTAATGATCATGTCCCTTGCGCACCTGACCACTCCATCTGTGTTATGGGTGCGGACCCCTGTAAAAGTTAAAGAGGTGCCAGTACATTCTAAAAAACTCACTTTCATTCATTTCTAGAAGCTTCTGGAAGGAATCTTGAGATGGAAAGTTCACTCTCTTAAGGTTCATGCATCCCATACCTTAAGGAGCTAACCCCTTGATGTGAGTAGCTTATCCCTTTGAAGGAGGATTCTATCCCTTCATAGATGGACCTGTAACCTCCTCCTCTGCACTATAAAATGAAGCATTGGGCTGGTTACTAAGGAGGTTAGAAGCTGAATATTTTTGAGGTGAAATGCTGCTAGAACTTATTCTTCTTTAGTTGAGTTTTTATGATGAGGGATCACATACCTCTAAGATCTCATTTGGAAGAGTGCAAGGCTTGTCAGAGTAAAGGAAATTCTTGTTTCAACCCTAGGAAGAGCTTGTTCAACATCAAGGCTGAAAAGGTTGTAAGGTTCTTCTACTTCAAAGTTAATACAAATAAGTTTATTTTTCTCAATAAGTTGTTCATTTATGGTTTATTTTATGGATTCCTTGATCACCATAATAGACATGATTTATGATATTTTCTATGCAGGTGCTATTTAAAGTTTTCTTGTTTGTGATTGCAGGTCTTTAAAGATAACTCTTTCGAATGATTGGAGGGTAACTCTTTCGAACGATTGAAGGATGACTAGAACAAACAAGTGTTGGATATAAGATAGGATCTTAACACCTTTGTAGTATTTACTTATAAATCACATATGTCTAGAGAAATATAGGTTTGTTTGTCCATTTGTTGCTAGACTATCTTCTTGAGGGATTTTCACGTCAATCCATACTTGGGTCACCCAGGATATCAGAAGATGTTGACGGCGGTAAAGATGTTCTGCTATTGGCTTAATATGAAGAAGGAAGTGACAGAGTTTGTGGCTATTTGTTTGGATTGTCAACAGGTAAAGGAAAAGTGTAAGAATCTAGGTGGTCTACTACAGCCTATTCCAATTCTAGAATGGAAATGGGAGGTCATTTCCATGCATTTCATTACAGGTCTTCTAAGGACAATGAGACAACAAGATTCTATTATGTTCGTGGTCGACAGGTTGAGACGGGTAGCTCACTTCATTCCAATGAAAACTAAATATTTAGCTAGTGAGGTGGCACAGGTTTTCATCAGGGAGATCGTGAGACTACATGGTGTTCCAAAGAAGATTGTGTTAGATAGGGATGTGAATTTTATTTCCAAGTTTTAGAAGTAGGTGTTTTCAAGTTTGTGTATAGAGTTGGCCTTCAGTACATCCTATCATCCATAGATAGATGGACAAACAGAGAGGGTCAACAGGAGCTTGGAGGGTATTTTGAATATGTACGTGATGCACATGTATTGAAGATGGTAGGAGTATATTCCATTAATTGAGTTTGCATACAACAAATATTATCACGATTCATTTAGGATGAGTCATTTCAAGGCACTCTATGGGAGGAGTTGTAATACTCCCATCAACTGCAGTGATCCAGTGAACATGGTATTTATTGGACTGGATATGTTGGCAGACATGGAACAGGAAATGTGGGTTATAAAGAAGAATCTAAAGGTAGCACAGGATAGAAAAAATATTTATGCGGACCATGTTCACTTAAGGGGGCCTAACTTAGGTTCGGAGTTATTCGTGCCAACCAACAAAACCCTAACTATTGGCCCTTTCAGAAATAACCTGCATAACGCAAGCTATAGTCTCACCCGAAGCAGTATTCAGGGATGCTAGAACCAATTTTCTACATCTAGAGACAATGTGATATGTATTATGAAGCCCTTATGGCTCAGATCTGCCTTCAGACAGATCTAGACCTCTCTATGGTCCACCACTGCAACTTTATCCAAATGGCTTCTAGACCTTTGTGAAGGTCTACAATCAGGCTTATCATACCCAAAAGAAGCAGACTCACAGCTAATAACCCTATATCTACCTTCGCACAGATCTACCTGATTTGAACAGTTACCATAATAGATTTAGTTATCATGTTCGTGAAAGAATTTCACTACATTCTTCATTCATGAATATTAGGATTTAAAAGATTCGCTAGAAATTAGACTTTATTTCACAGAAAATAGATCATTAAGTGATAATGCATAAACTTAAACAGAAATAAGAACAACGCACAGATGCAATAGATTTGGTCCAAAATCATTCTTTATTAGATTCATCATTTAAATTACAGACTCTTCCACCCTATGCACCCAGCTGCAGGGGCTCGTGTAGTTAGCTATGGACTTGCCAAGTTCTCCATGCACTCAGCTGCAGGATCCTTCCCCTAACGCCTAAGTATCGGAAATAGAGCTTCCTTGCCTTAACACTTTTCCCTTACACTTGTTCTTCACAAAAATTTATCTACATAGACTCACTATGACTCAAATATTTATAGCATTTCTAATACAATACCATGGCTCGCTACCTATGGGGGAGTCTTAAAACCATCTTATCACTTACCCATACAAGGGGATAAATACCCATTGACACCTACTTAACTTTGCGCTCCACTTCCACATTTAGTGGACACTTTACATTCTTTACAAAATTCTACTCAAAAATTGATTAAACTAACCCAAAATTGACCCTAGGGACCCTATCCCAACAAGCCCCCAACATAAATGTGGTGACTCACCCTCGAGTCACTCAGATGGCTTCTCGACATTGTGGCGGAGCTCACTGAACTGTTGCTTCAATGCATTCAGCTCCATGGTACCTTGTATTACAGCCTTCTTCATCTCTTCGACCAGATTTTTTGTAGTTGGTCCCTCTACCGCAAGCTGCATGGTCTGAGCCTTTAACACTGATTGTTTTTGTTGCAATTCTTGTACTTGTTCATGTATCAGCTTCCCTTTTGTTGACGGTGCTGGACTTGCCAACATGTAAGGGGATCTCCTCGGTAAGAAGTCCCAATTAGACCTCAAACCATTTGGTGTAGGAATCCCAGCAGTGGGTCGTACAGTAATGCCTTGACCGTGATTTTGCACAGAGGCAAGTAAGATGTCTATGTTGGTAGCAAGGGTGTGACAGCTGCAACAAGCCAAGGAAGGTACATGAGAGGTTCTAACACATGGGGGTTGAGATGAGTGTGCCCCTTGGAAACCTGTGATAGCACGAGTTAAGAAGGGAACACATGAGAAAACATGAATCACAACATGGGAGGCAAGTTAGATAGAAATCCAAAGTGATGATTAAACCAACAGAACATTTCAGAAAGATTCATACATACATACACAGAAATTGCTATACGTGCATGCATAAGAAAACAGATACATATATCACTTAGAGTAAACAGATAACTGAAATACAATACAACACATGCATGAAATGTGATGGATCTTGTTATACTAAGAAGTGTAAGTTCCAGTCATACAAAAAATCCATGTCCAACCACTAGTTCTGACAGTGGAACGTTACATCCACAATTGCCTTCTCCTCCAAAGATATGTACTAGTTCTACGCAATGGAGAAGCCAAGGCTCGTTACAATATTGTGCAAGCTTTCTCTAAGATAGTCCTATCAGAAGCTTGGTTAACCAAAAGCCTTTACAATGAGTTATGAGGTTCTATTTATAGCAAAGGGTGGGTTAACCCTTGACATTCCCCTTTGTGACACTTCATCTGCCCTCATGACTCTTCATCTACTCTATGACTGTTACATCCAACTATCGACACTTGAACTTCCACTTGGCAAGACATTACATTACAATGCACATGTGCCCATGTGAGACAAAATGGCTTGAGAAAGCCATGCAAGACATCACTGCCACTCAGTCCATTATGGTGAGACCAACTCTTTGACATTCTTGTGATGGTGAAGGTGGTGAGTTGATGACAAGCTTGGTCGTATGTGATGGTGTGCATGTGCCCCATGGTAACATCTTGCTGAAGTGAACTCTTGCCTCCATTGCATCTGGATGCATTGGTGTGGCTCCTCCATCCAACTCGTCTGCCAGCATGTGCATGGCCTTCTTGGGTGTGGCCGAACTGGAAACACACTCATGCATAGTGTCCATGTTGATCTTCCAGTGTGTGCTGGTGGTCATGTGCATCAACTGTCAATTGCATGTTTAGCTCTAGTCGGACTTGCTTCTTGTCTTTACCTCGGTGAGTGTGTTGAATGGGTGGGATCGCATGCATGCGCACAGTGACATGCATGATGTTGAATTCCCTTGCATGCGATCAACAACACTTCTCACCAAGTCTACTTTTTTCCAGCTACTGGGATGGATCTATAACTTTTATGGGTGCAGTTTCATCTGTGAGTGCACGTTGTACCCGTTGTTGTACTTGTTCCTGCTGCAACTCATTCTCTCATCTACGCAACTCCTGTTATTCCTTGGGTTGATGCTTCAGCACATGCAACTCCTTCTCTATTTCATTTTATGTCTTCAATCGATCTTCATGTCATGCCTTCACCTCATAGTGTGAGTCTCCGAAGTTGCCTTCATCACAAGTCGATTTGCTTGAGCTTGTAACTTTGTTCCGCCTTTGTGTTTTCAACAACCTTCCTCTTACATTCGTTGCATCTGGTGTGCTTCCTTCAGATGATGTTCATGATGTTGTTTGCTATGATGTTGTTGTCATCATATCTTGATGTCATTGTCTACAAAAAACTTGATGTCTTCGTGGGTATTCAAGTTCATAGACACTTGATCGACTGCATCCCCAAGTGTGCTCTAAACGGTGTCTTCGACGCTGCTCTCCTGGAAACTATTGTACTTGTGCTGCTAAGAGGAAGATGAAAACTTGCAATACCTAGAGACTTGAAAACACTCATGGCAAGAAATTTGTCAGTCGAAAACCAAAATGAACTTGAGAACTGACTTGCAGCATACCTGTGTAACTGATCATGAAGTTCGCGCAATTTCCGCCGAGAGGTCGGGAGACTAGCTGCCAAAATTGTGCAAGGCACAGTCTGAGCTATTAGGAGGCTGTGTGTCTATTGGAACTGTGCAATTCATAGTCTAGCCTGACCTAATGAGGACTGAAAATGCACAATGCACAACTTTAGTCAGCAGTGACATGCAACCTGCAAACTGCATTGCGCAATTTCTGGGGCCAACAGGACACTCCCTCCAATAATTTCACAATGTAAGCCTGGAGGTCAGTGCCTAGCTAGACTTGCACAGTTTCTTGAGGGAAGGCAGAGTCTTCGCTTCCGAAAATGTGCAGTGCTAGCGAGGCAAGGCACGGTCCGGGCCAAGGTAGTCCAGTCCAGCCGACGAGTGACCGAAAACATGAGAAGTGTGAATGCATGATCAGATGAGTGGAAACAAGATTAAATGATCATTCATGCAAACAGTAAGTGCAGGATTCAGGAAATGGGAAGGCGTTCATGTGTGTGAAGCGAGTTGCCACAACGACGATCGTCTGTGCAAAAACAGTTTCATGCATTCGATAGTAGTGAGATGTTAACAAAAACTAAAATGGTGCTAGTAAAACCTAGTATGTAAAAAAATGACAGCAACCACTCACTGAAATCAAGAAGACAACAATCATACAAAGAAAAACACAAAAAGTGCCAGAAACGCAACATGAGACATGAAAAGTGGGATTACCCCAAAACGGTTGAGTTGAATGTCCCGACGACTCCTAGATGCAATGTGGGATACCAAATTTGCAAGGTTAATTTGAGGAAAGATATTTGTAGCATCTAGTTCATGAGTTTTGATAAAATCGAAGATGTGACATGCATGCCACAAATCTAGGAGGAGCGACACTTTGTGGGAGGTTTCTGAAATGATCCTTGCATGCAACCTCCAACTGCTAAAGTAGATCCCTAAATCAAGGGATGCCCCTGCATGATGCCTTGGGACAAGTAGCCCATGCATGCAAATCACTTTTGCTCAGTCCCGGAGGGAACTAGTCAACTCAACTGCACATGAAACAGACTTCTCATCTGGGAAGAAAAAATCTGCATTTCTTGGGGGGGGGGGACCTGGGCTAGCTGCCTAGAGGGATTGTGTAATTTCTGGGCAGAGCAGCTGACTGCTGCCCAAAATAGTGAAATTTCAAGGTTGTGTAGTCTTGCTAGGAGGAATTGTACAATTTTTCCAGTGAACGGTGATAGGCAGATTTGCGCAATTCTAGAGCCCAGAAGGCTACCAAATAGAATTATGCAATTTCTAGTGGGAAGGTTAGTTCCCCTCAAGAATTGTGCAATTTATTGAGGGATTTTCTTAGCCTCTAGCTGGACCAAGTCCGGTGAAACAACCTGTAAGGCGAATGTGACAAGATTTGATGGACAATTTGTCATTTAGCAAGAAAATCACTGAAGCTTGTGTACTTGACAAGGAAAGACATGTTGTTGTGAAAGGTTGTTAGGGAGGCTCCAAAATGAAGCTAAGGAAAAATTTTGGAGGGTGGTTGTAGCCGCTACAACACCTTCTTGTAGGCACACAAAGCACAGGACTGGTGCCAATGTGCATGCAGTCGCCCTAATCTCATCATATTGTTTGTTGGGCCTCTCTGATTTCTATACTCAAGCTCTGCAGGTTTGGGTCCTCCTGCAAATTGTCCTATAATTCCATGGCATGGTTAAAAATAAAATCACATCCTTTAATTGCAATATCCATAGTATTCATATGCTCCTTAATGGCTACATCGCGCTGCTCAATGACCTCTGGCAGAGTAGTTGGCTATAGCTTTAGTTGTAATTTTGATATCTTCATCTGCATGTCAAATGCGACTCTGCCTATCTCATATTTTGATTCGCTAACCGTAGAAGCCAATTTCTTGATCTTCGTTGTAGTTGCAGCGTCTTCCAAAATATGTACTCTGGGATGGAATTACACACCTGTGTAATTGCTACTTTCAGGCTTTGACTTTGTGCTTCGATCTCTTCCTCTTCTTTCAGGGCCTGAGCCTTCTCAGAGAATATTTGTTCATTATTTACCTTAACTTTTTTTATTACTGCAAGTTTGCACTGCTCTTTGATTCTCATCTTATCTGAGACCCCCTAATGCAGTCCATGGAGGGTCTGAAGTGGCAGCGTGGCTAAGTTCACCCCTATGTCTTTTATCATGCCCAGTAGAGCGCGGTCTTCCTCTGTTTCCGCTCGGACTGATCCTTCTAGTGAGGAGATGACTCTGAGGTCCAGAGCCCTTTCCATCTCCAATACTCTCTCACTCCCTTGCACCAAGCTCGCTTGCACCCTACTTGCTTGCCATACGCTCACACTTGAATCCTGCCTGTTTGGATCTACAGCTCGCGCAGATCCTTCTAGACACTGCCTAGCATCTGCATCTATTGTTGCTCAAATTGTTGCCACGACTCCATTGCGGTGTCTCTACTTTGTCCCTAATTTCATCGAGGTCCCCTTCTATGAGGACCATTTGGCCAATGCGCTCTTGTTTATCAGGTTTGTGTTTCTTCCTTGGCTCGATAGTTGTCTGCTTACTCCGCTTCTTTAATGTGAAGGGAGTACTTTGCTACTATCCTCTGTCTCCACCTTTCTCAAACATTTCCTACTCCTCAGTATGCTGGGAAGTTGATGCTTCAACTTCCTCTATGTCAATGCTCTTTGTCTCATCATGTTCTTTCGCAACATTCTCTTTCTTAGTAGCTGCCTTAGGAGCAACTTCTTTCTTTCTTTGCTCAGCCAATGCTCCCACCACTGCCTATGCTGCTTCTTTTCATTTCTACGTAGTTGATGTTTGCTCAGCAGAGCTTTCTCTGCCCTGACTGGTATCTGCACTAATATCTATGGGTTGTCGCCACTCTATTGGCCAACTCCCCACAATTTCCTACAAATCTGTCTTTAAGACTAGGTAAGGAAACTTGTGCCAGATATGCTTCGGGTCTCGCCTCACCCGAATAGAGACATTATGGAAGTTGTCCTTAAACTCTGTGAAGGTCCTCAACTTCTCAAACAAGGTTAGAGACAACCTTGGCCGCTAACTGATTACTGTGTGGAGGTCCATTTCAGCCAATATCCAGAAAATCTTGGACTCATTTATCCTCTACGGATCCTCTGATGCCCACAGTGAAGTGAACTTTGTTGCCTCTGGTAAATATTCTTCCTATGGACGAAACTAACTATCCTCCTATAGGCATTATGCTACTAGTACAATTAGCAACAGGAGCTAGGCATAGTTAAATGTCTTGACCTCCTCCTGTGCTTCGCGACAATTTGCTAGGAGTTCTTTACATAGGTATTATGCCCAGTTATATTAAACTTCCTTCACGCATTGGGCAGCCAATGATACTACTGGCACCGGATTTTCGTCCGTGCGACATTTCCTCATTATCTTCCCAGCTTGATTTTGGGCAGAAAACTGCACCGCCTAGTCTTGAATTGAGCAAAAAGAATATTCGCACAACTTTTTAATCAGCTCAAAGTCCATCTTCATCTTATCCACCATCTCCTTTTCTCTTCTTTTCCCCCAAACTCCTTAGTAGGGTCTACCCCATTATAGGGAAGCTTTGTAATCCTCTGAATGATAATATCGGTTATAGGGATGGGTTCACTGAGCCATAAGAACCCATCATGCACCAACACGAGTATATGGCGCACACACACAATGTTGATAATTGACCGGTGGAAGTGTGGTACGCAAAGCATGTGCAGTAAACCGGCTTCCTCGATGCCTCTGACCCATTTCGAAAATTCCAGCCATGCAACCCCAGTTTCTTCATGGTAGATATTCATCATGTACTTATCAGAAGATAAGCGAGGGAATTTCTCATGTTCAGCGAGATCCCAATCCTCCATCTTCAATGCCGGGATGCGCACTAAGACCATGCCTTCCAAAACAACATGTTCTGGTAACAGTGGTGTAAACAGCATAAATTTACTCAAATCCAGGTCTTTGGTTACTTTCGTTTTCCCCTTCCATGGAGGGCTATACTCTGGGAGTCATTTGATAGGCTCTCCCTCCTCAGCATCTAACTCCTCAAATCCATCACGGAGTTCCTCTGCCTCCAAGTCCACTTTTTTCTCTGGCTGCTCCACCTTGTCCTTCTTTTCCTTTTGCAAACCTCCAAGTTCTTCCTCAGTGACTTCCTCACCTGTACATGTTTCTTCTTCTTCTCCTTAGTATTCAATTGCTTTTTCCTAGGCGACCTTGGTTTCGTAGGCACTAAGGGCGTAGCTTCCATGCTCACAATTTTAGGGGCCACCATGTCAAAGAAGGAAGATTCAGAACTAACAGCCTCTGCGAGATTTGTTGCAGTCATTTGTTCAAAAATAAGCTCACGGGTTGTTGCAGATACGTTTGCCAACGACAGTCGTGAAAAGATTTATTCCCAATCTGCACGCTTCATAAACTTAAAACAATAGGGATCATAGACAATTCTTAGAATGAAAAATGTTTCTTTGCAAGCCAACATTTCATATTTATAGGAATTTTCAAATTTAGATCCGACCATTCCCTCAATTTTCTGATTATAAAGGCATCTTTGGCGAAAGATCGCCAAATATTTCCACATAAATGTCACCTACCCGCTCCTCCTAATGGGATTTTCTCTATCCAATCATGAATAGTGACTTCAATGGCTAATTTTGGCCCTGACTATGTGGCATCATTCTTCATGGTGCATCCCTTCAGGCATATCTCTTCCTAGCACACTCCCTGCTTCCATTGCGCATCCTCCTTACTATATTTTTCTCCTCATGGGCCAGCATAGTTTATAGTCACACTCCCTTCCAACTGCGTGGAGCGATAAGACTATCCTACAACCATATAGTCATTACACAATGCCAGGATCCCATGTATATAATTTCAACCTACTTACATTTACTTTCTTAGGGAATGTCTCCTCATTGAACTTTGCAAGTTGAACTGTGCCACCATCTATGATCTCCTTAACAACATATGGCCCTAACTAGTGCATTTGAAATTTCCCTGGAAACTTCGTGAATTTGCTGTCATATAGCAACACTAAATCATTCACCTTGAAAGTGTGCAGCTTAATATGCCTATCATGCCATGATTTCTCGCATTCCTTTTTCATTTGTTGGTGAAATCCTGCAAGAAAGTGGTCCTCTTCCAACTCCATCAGTTGTGCAATTCATTCCTCTGCATATATAAACTTGGCATAATATATTCAATAGACATCACTGCTTTAGTCCCATAGACCAACCTAAATGACGTTTGGCCTGTCAACTTCATGCAAGTCGTCCTGGATGCCCATAGTATTGCTAGTACACGCATATCCCAGTCATTCCTCTGCACATTACAAACCTTTGTCAACACATTCTCCAAGATTTTGTTAAATGATTCCACCATTCCATTCGCATGTGGGTGATAGGGTGTGCTCTTTTGGTGGTATACCTGGAATTCTTCGAGCATCACGCTGATCATTTCATTCAAGAAATGTGTACCCCTATCACTCATCAACACCTTAGGGCATCCAAAATGTGTTAAGAAATATTCAAACAAAAACTTCGCAACGGTGGCAATTGTACAATCCTTCACCAGTTGCGTTTCCGTCCATTTGGTTAAATATTTTGTTGCAGTAATAATATACTACGTGCTCATCTTCTTTCTTGGTGGTTGTATTGGGCCTATGAAATCAATAGCCCACTTATCAAATACCCGCAACAAACCTTGAGGATTTAAAGGCAATTCATCTTGTCGCAAAGGTTTTCCCATCCTTTGGCAAGAATCGCACGCCTTGTAGTACACCTTAGAAACCTTATGTAATGTTAGTCACCATAACCCAGCGTGCAAAATCTTTTGCATAGTCGCTTTTCCTACGTAGTGTCCACCTGTCACTCCTCCATGTGCTTCAGCGAGGATACTAGCACATTCAAACTCTGGAACATACCTTTGCAGTATTTCATATGTTCCCATCTTATGCAAGTGACCTAAAATCACTAAAAAATATGCAGATTGGACTACTAATTCCTTCTTATGCTGAGTGGAACATCCTTATGGAGTTGTACCCATGGTTAAAAACTAAATGATGTCATCAAAATGGTCATCTGTGACGTCCACCACAAAAACTTGTGCGTCTAGCAGTCCTTCCTCCAAGATAATTTGTTCTTCGCCCATTTCAATCCTTGACAGGTGGTATGGTCCTGCATTTGGCCTTCTAGGCTTCGCAATCACTTCAAGGTCGTATTCTTGAAATGAAAATAGCCATCAGCAGATTTTCCCTCCCAGCACAAGCTTATTGACTGGGTACTTCAGCGTGGAGTGAACTGTATACATTTTAAAATGTCTGTCAAACAAATAATGTCGAAAATTTTGCAGTGCATAGATTATCACAATCCCTTCGCGCTGTGTAGTGGAATAATTCTGCTCGGCCTTTGGTAACTTTCTACTCGCGAAGGCTATCAAATGATCAAGTCAATACCTTCTCTTTCTTGTGATAAAACTACACCTATCACAATGCAAGAGGCATTTACATGCACATGGAATTATTTCTTCCTGTATAGAAACACCAGAATAGGCATAGTTACCATATTTTCCTTTAGCACAAACGGACTACACTGACATTCTTCGTCCCAACAAAGCATCGCATCTTTCTTCAATAAATTTTCCATCGGCACGGTTATCTGAGCATGCGCCTTGATAAATGTCCTATAATACCCAGTGTGCCCCAATGTTGTGTGGAGTTGTTTTACATTCCAGGGAGCTTCCAAATTCACAATCACAGTGATCTTCACAGGGTCCACCATCAATCCCTGCTTACATACTACATGGCCGAGCAAAATTCCAAAGGGCACACAGAATATGCACTTCTTCAAATTCAGTGCAATCTGATACCTTCGACATGTATCCAGCATGAGGTATAGACTTGCAACATGGTGCTTTACCAACCCAAACACAATCCAATCGTCAAAATAAACCTCCAAAAATCTATGGATAAATTCTTTGAACGTTGCGATGACAACCCAAGAGAAGATTGCAGGTGCATTATTTAATCTAAATTGCATTACTGTATACTGAAAGAAACCCCACTCTGTCACGAAGGTTGTCTTGCTTCGATCTTTTGACGCGATCTTTATTTGATGGTATCTCGAAAATCCATCAGTAAATGAATAAGCCTCCTATCCCCCACCATTCTCTAATACTTCAATTGTAAATGGTGTCGGGAATGGATAATGCACACATGCATCATTCAGCTTTATTAGATCTACGCATATCCTAATTTCTCATTTCTTTTTCCTCTCTTGGAAAACCATTTGGCTTACCCAATCAAATTCCCCTACTAATTCAATAATACCAACATCTAGCATCCTATCAAGCTCTTGCGCAGCTTTTCTTTATACTTGGGATTTAGCCAATAATGTCTCTGCTTAATGGGCTTCGTATCTGGTTTCAACGTAATCTTCATAACACCCAAATCTCCAATGATCCCCTTCAGATCCCTAAGATTTGTGGGAAATAGGTCCTCGTATTCACGCAGTAGTTCAACCACCTTATTGACTATATCTTCGTCCCAATAGTCCCCTATCTTTGAGAACTTAGGCTCTGCTTCAGGTCCAATATTTACTTGTCTAGTTTTCAAAGGTTTTGATATATCTAAGTTCTTAGCTTTTTGTCCTTCAACTTCACATTGTCTCTCTGTCTCCAGAATTTTAATATTCCATGGGTATTCTTCTTCATCTTCAGCAGTCACATTGTAACATTCCGGCGCATGGCGCAACTGTGTACTCCAATCTGACTGAGCCCATTCTATCAGTTCCTTAGGTGTTCTGAATATAGTTGCTTTTATCTCTTGGAGCACTTCATCAATGCCTTCAAACCCATCCTAAAAGCTTAAAGTAAATAAGAAACTCTCTCTTAAGATATCACATTCATTTGTCCCATGGCATAGCACCATTTCCAAATACCAGTTCATCGGGATTGTATCTAAGGTATGACAAAAAAATTGCACCCGTTTTGGTTGTGGTTTCATTCCCCAAGCATTAGCCCATCATTTCAAATGATCACGTAGATCATCCTTCCCATTGTACTTTTCTGCCATCTAGGTATCAGCATACCCAAACCTTAATCTCATCATTCTTTTGTATTCCCTCCATCCAGCGAAGCTCTCCTTGTGCGTACCCCACCAACGGGCAGGCATAGCATACAGTACTGACTCCAATGCTTGGAAGCGATGTTCTTCTGGTACTTCCCTTTCAAATTCATATAAAAATAAATCCACATCAATCAAACCATCATAATGTGGAAGCTTCCTTACCTCACTTGAGACACACCAGTGACCACAGTGATTTGTTCATCATATTGCAGTAGAGCGTAGATACTTCATGCAACCAATTCTCCCAGTGTTCAAGCTCTTCATCCGAGTCTAAGGGGTACGAGCTATTCCTATCCCACACAATTCATTCATCGGCCGTAGGATTGATCCAATCTTCATTTTGCGCTATGATCTTATATATCTGATCTAGGTCATCATCATTTCCACAAAATCACGAACAGGTTCAGTATAACGCGCTCCTTCAACAGGGTCAACTAGTACTACAACCCTAAGTGACTTCCTTTCAAACGTCATTTTCCTCTTCTTCAAGTTGATTACCACATCCATATCAAAAGCCAAGTCAATTCCTAGTAGCACGGGGTATGGGTTATTATCATCCACTATTTCAATGACCTCAAAGTTAGCCAGCATTCTAGCACCCTCAATATCTATGATTACACCATATAGGCGCCCCATCGAAATAATCTTTTATTGATTGGCCATGCACAGCTAAATAGGAGACCACTACAGTGGAGGTCTCCCCATACTTTCCCACATCTTCTTAGGTAGGAAATTTGCATCAGATTCCAGATCCAAGATTACTTGGTCCTTTTCATATTCTCCTATTTTCCCAGTCAGCCTCCTCTGGCACCCCGTTCGCTTCTTATGCTTACCAATTTTTCTCGCGATGTGTTGTTTAGTAGGGGTCTCTTCTTTATTTGTGCACTTGTCTATTAGCTCTTGCGACCCTTCTACTACTTTCTTATCGCATAGTAGCTTCATACAGGTCTTTAGAAATGTAGCTAATACCGAAGGATCTACCTCTTGTGTCGTACTAGTTTTTGGCATTTTCTCCTAGCTTCCTGAGGTGGAGGCCTCAACAAAGTTCTTCCTTGCTTCTATGAAGGTCTCTTTAGCGTGATTAAGGTCAAATTATATTTCTTTCTTAGAAGCCTTGCATAACCATCCATTAGTCTCAGGTTTCTTTCACTTATTAGCACCAGTGGCCATACCACTTATTTTTACTATATTTGTGCTATGATCTTCTTTTCGGGGCTCTTCCCTCATCATTTGGATGTTCTGCATAAGTTGTTGGGGCTGCGCCTTCTTTTCTTGCATATTTTCCATAAGGATTGGCCATTCCTCTATCACATGGTCGAACTGTATGCAATATTTACACGACGAATGCGTGGGGTTTGGGTAATCTCGCGCGAAGTGCCTTGCTTCGCCACAGTTATAAAAAATTATCTACCCATGTCCTCGGCCAGCTTTGCCCTCTCTTCCTCGGCCACGGCCTTGGAACCCTCTATGTTCTGCTCCTATGCCCTAATTGTAAGGTCGGTTTTCTGCCTGCATTTGGTAGGTAGGGATTCTATCCATCATTAGATCATAACTCATACAACGACGTTCGTCATGACCTACAAATTTACAAAGATTGTTGTAAAATCTTCTATAGTAAATGGAAATTATCAGTCGCATGATGTCCTATAACCTGACAAATAGTGCACCATGGTGCAGCTCCCATGCTCGGCCCAATGTTATTCTCTGGTTTCATGGGAACATTCCATCCCCCAATAAGATAGTTCTTATAAAGCAAGCAATAGTCCTTCTCCTGCCCATTGCCCTACCATTTCAAGCACCAGACTTTAGCGCACAGCTCTAGCTAGTCTTCTTTTCCTTTCTTCAGGCTCTGCAACTCCAGTTGCAAGCTTTCCAGATGTGAGTGAATCTATTTCGCTCCAAGGTTTGTATCTTGTATGGGTGAGGCTTCCAGCCTCATTGTGATTTCTAAGGCTTAGGCTTGTGTTGCTAAATTTTGTTGTGACAGCGGCAACCTTAAATGTGGTAAGAGCGATGTGATATACTAATCTCAATGTCGGGAATTTGTAATCACCATATTGGCTTACCTGATCACGCATTTTGACCTTTGATCGAAATCCCAAGTTGTCCTCATATGTCTTTTTTCGAATTTCTTTAAACTCAATCACCAATTGTGTCTCTGACTTAGGCTTCCTAAACTCCTTGGTCATAGCTTGTTGGGTTTTGCCAACATTGTAGTGGGATTTTCAATGTAGTACTTGATGTACCATGTCAATGCTCGATATTGTAAGGTTGTGACCATTTTCACTTTCTTGAGGTTATCATCTGTAATCAATTGTGCCATCCATACAGCTCCTGCAACAAACCAAAATTGCTCAAGGTCTTCCCTTTAAAATATGGCATCTTCATCGTGTTCTCCATATTGAATACTGGAAGTGGAGGTGGAGGTGGATGTGAAGGTGAAGGCGTATGAGGTGGAGGTCGAGGTGGAGGTGGAGTGAACAGATGAGGTATCCTCAGGATACCCTGCTTAATTAACTGAACTGCACTTCATGGTGTAGTCAGCACCGTCCCTTCGACATCACTTGAAGGGGGTTCAATGAGTAGATTGTACTTTGAGCTCAATCCTTCATTTCTTCTAAAGAATCTCCCACTTCGTGTAGCCCCAAACATCAAGGTAATTGCATAACCCTCAATTCACATAACAAAATTTTAATCCAAGTCTTTAATGATTTCAAATACTTATCTTGCGGTCCCTTAAAGAGCCTACATTCTGCTTCACTATAGATAATATTTCTATCGATCATGAAATCATACACAAAAATTCCAAGTGTTTGATCAATCCAGTGATCCATGCCCCATGCGATATTTCTTCCTGATGCTTCCAAACATCACACCAGTTCTGGAGTTCACACTATAGCGCTGTCAATTCTCCACATCCCTTGCCTATCCACCAATTTAGACAACCATTCATGTAGTTCGTCAGGGAAGAAACAGAAGAATTCTTCAGGCTTATCTATGTATAAATATCTCTGCAACCACTGCTCCTTAGATAATTTAGGGCTTGTGTTCTCTTGAGCCACAAACGCATGCAATTTTCAATCAATCCACTTCTTAATCTCTTTCTTTTTAGGAAACCATTTATCACACATCTCTTAGATATATCCTGTTCCCAGCAACGGAACCATTTGTTGGCTTAAGGGGGCCTGACCCCAGTTGAGAGTTATTCGTGCCAACCAATAACTCACATCTTTCGCTTAGTAACTAATAACCCTAGATCTACCTTCGTGTAGATCTTCCAAATTTGAATAGTTACCATAATAGATTTAGTTATTAGCTTCGCGAAAGCAGTTCATTACATTTTTCATGCATGAATATTAAGATTTAACAAATTCACGTGGAAATTATACTTTATTTCACAAAAAACATATCATGAAGCAATAATGCATAAACTTAAATGGAAATAATAACAACGCATAGATGCAATATATTTGGTCCAAAATCAGTGTTTATTAGATCCAGCATTCAAATTACAGACTCTTCCACCCTGTGCACCCAACTGCAGGGGCCCATGCACTCAACTGTGGACTTGCCAAGGTCTTTGTGCACTCAACTGCAGGAGACTTCCCCTTCTACCTAAGCACAAAAAATAGAGCTTTCCTACCTTAGCACTTTTCCCTTACACTTTTTCTTCACCAAAAGTTATCTCCCTAGACTCGCTATGACTCAAATATTTATATCCTTTCTAATACAATACCATGGCCCGTAGCCTATGGGTGAGTCTCAAAACCATCCTATCACTACCCATATAAAGGGTTAAAGCCCTTTGGCTCCTACTTAGTTGCGCGTTGTGCTTCCACATTTCGCAGAGACTTTACATTCTTTGCAAAATTCTGCTCAAAATTTGATTAAACTAACCCAAAATTGACCCTAGGGACCCTATCCCAACATACCAGCACATGGCATTCAAGGAGTTTCAGGTTGGGGAGCATGTGTATATGCACATAAATCCCAAGAAGAGATCTTTGAGGATTGGATCATGTGCCAATTTGGCACCATGGTATTTCGAGCCTTTTGAGATCCTATAGAGGATTGGACAAGTGGTCTATCGACTTGCACTACCTCCAACAGTGAAAGTACATGATGTTTTCCATGTTTCATTGCTTAAAAGGTATCTAAAGGATGTTGATTATGTTATTGATTGGTCTACATTACAGGTGGAGCAAGAAGGAGAATTACAAACAGAGCCTCAGTGCATATTCCAGTGGAAGTACCTCATGCTCAAGAACAGACCCATAAAGCAAGTTAAAGTGTAGTGGAAGCACTTTGGGTCCCCAAAAGCTACATGGGAGATGGTGGAGCAGATGCGGGCCATGTATCCTTCTTTGTTTGTCAGTGGAGGAAAAGCAATTTTGGTATGATGTTTGGTATATATTTGTCATATGTTTTCAAATGTTTTGGTATATGTACATGTTGGGCATGGAAT
>APFE031173911.1:0-16313 GCA_000404065.3 Pinus taeda | reverse complement strand
TACCCCTTATTAATATTGTTGTGCCCCTATTGTGCCCATATTGTTACTATTGTGCCCCATAGAAGCCCACTATTATTATTATTGTGCCCTTACATTATTATTGTTATGTAGGCTCTAATTTTGTTATGACCCCTTTGACTCCTATATATAGAAAGGACGTCTTTTCATTTGTATCATCGAAGAATTTTTCATTTATGTAATATAAAGGAGGTTGCCCCCTCGAAGAGGCTGAATTCTAAGGCGTTGATCTATGTTTTCTATCTTTTCTTGAGCTGGTTTCATAACAAAGTGTGATCAGTTTGATAAGGCAAAGGATTCCCCGCATACCATCCCCACCCACACCACCACCAATTTCACCGTATCCACCCCCATCTTCACCCAAACCATCTCCGCCACCATCGCAAATCAATATGGCGAGCGTGATTAAGTTGTTAGTGTTCAAGGGAGTAGGGAATGAAGATCTGAACCAGTTTTGGTTCATGATAAGGGTTGTATGGGAAGCGCAAGGAGTCATGGATGACAATATAAAGAAAGAGATGTTGGTCAGCACTCTGCAGGATTGTGCGCTGACTTGGTACTTTAAGCATTTCAATGACAATCTGAATGCGGGGATCGTGGATATCCAAACTACGTTGAACAAAGAATTTAGTAGGCCAAATTCAGAGACGTAGTCAATCATTGGGTTCAAGGAAACCATGATGCTTCCAGGCGAGACCCCTTAGGAGTTGGATCAGAGACTGAAGTGTATAATTTGTGAAGCTAATATGACATTGACGTATGGACAACACTACGCATAGTTTTTAGCATCACTAACGTCACATCTATGGAAAGTGTTGTCACAACAGAGGATAACCACTTAGGCCGAGGCCTTGGAGATCAAGATGAGGCTACATGAGAGCCTAATATAATATCCTAACATGGGAGTTTAGCAGATCCATGCACAATTGAAAAACTTGTGCCTTGATATGCAGAGTTTGAAACCAGACAGGATAGCTCACCCAGAAGTGCGCAAGGAGGTATGGTGCATAAAATGCAAGGGTTGGGGACATGACAAGGACCACTACCCAATTTTTATGAATTACCTTGCGGGAGGAGGACTAATGCCATTGAAACCGGGGGCACAAGCAGGACCGAGCACATTGCCTGCATTATAGTGTGTGATTTTTCAAATAGGAGGAAAGCATGTTACAGATAACTACCACTTATTACAGAAGTACACACAAAATGCACAGCAGTTGTTTTGTAATTTCTATATATCAGTAGGTCATGATGAGTGCACCTGTAGAATTTATGAGCTGATGATGGATTGAACCCCTACCTGAAGAGTTCAGGCCAAAATGCAGCCCCTTCACTAGAATGCAAGGATGGCGTGAGCCGGATTTCAGGGGCTCGGACAAGGATGAGGTGGAGGAGGACTAGGAAGAGGTTGCAGACAACTTATATGTTAAAATTGCAGAGGGCCATGACATTATGCCTATGATTGTATGAATCCAATGCGACCATAATGCTTGCATTGTACATTGTTTGATCATGAGACAGAGGACTGTTCTACACTGACAGTGAGGTTGCGCGATAAAGGAGCACTCCAACCTCCCCTGACTCAAAACCTGCAAATCATGAGGTTTGAGCCACGCGAGGAAGACCCTAATGTGAATATTATGCTCTGAAGTGGGATTACGAAAAGGGATGACAAAGGCAAGCAGCCTGAAGAAAGTACTTGGGTTCGCAAGGCTCAAACGAAGGAACCAGAGTTCGATTTAGAGTGCGCTTAGGAAACCTTCATGGAAGCCAAGAAGAGCTTCGTTGAGGCCTCCACTTCGTGAAGTAAAGATAGACTAGAGCCGGAAATGGACCCATCGGTGCTCATAACGTTCCTGGAAACATGCATGAAGTTGCTACACAACAGCAAGGCTATAAAGGCACTGCAGGAACTCATAAATAGATGCATTGGGACCACACAAGGAGAACCGCGCTTAGTCCTGAAGCTTAGGAAGCACACGACGTGAACAGGAATGGAAATGAGATTGACTGCGTAGATTGGAGAATATGAGATGGACCAAGTGATTCTAGATCTAGGATCGGACGTGAACGTCCTATCGAAGTAGACATGGGAGCGCATGGGAAAGCCTACACTGCAATGGTATTCTATCCAACTACAAATGGAGAACCAGAAAAAGATCCTACCTATGGGGAGACTGCAGGGAATCATAGTAGATATCGAAGGAGCAAGCGCGCTAGCAGATTTCAAAGTGATAGATATTGTTGATGACAGCAATCCCTACCCTGCGCTATTACAAATAGACTCGGCCACTAACATGAATGGGGTGATAAATCTGAAAAAGCATAATATGATTTTTGAGAGAAATTCTCTGCACGTGGTTGTACCTTTGGACCCTACAGAAGGATCATGTTACACGGAGCCGGTGCGTGACTATGATAGTGACAATGAATTAGACTGTATCTACAAGATAACCATGCGAGAGAAAGACTGGGTGAATCCGACTATGGATGGACGAATCCCATGGGAGCGCGAAAGCTCCTGCACATCGAATTCTGACGAGGAGATAGAACGATGGCAGAACTGGTTACACGAGGTAACCACGCTAAACTGTAACATGATGAAAAGGTCATTGCACTGCATAGTAATGAAGGTAAGAGATATGCTTACGTATGATGGATTAAGTGAGGTGGATGATTTCCTGAATAGATTTGAAAAAGAAGTGCCAGAACAGCAACTTTTTGAAGCTTTGAAATGGGTACTGTGCGCTACGCCTGCAAGGTGGTCGCGTATGCACTAAAGAAGCTTTGAGGGCTGGCGCAACTATAGAAGGATGATGCGCATGCGATTTGGGAAGCCTCAGATGTGGTTAAAAGACAAGATTTCCGAATGAAATGGTATGCGTGCCCACTTATCCAGATGGATGTAGGTGTATGGTGCGAAACCTGCATGGATGTGTTATAGACATTTTTGGGCACTTCAACCCCAATCATAAATGTCCACAAACTTAGGGCTCCTAAGTCCCTAAAAGTGTTGCTTCACTGCCTAAAGGAACAAGGTCAACTGATTACATCATTTCCCAAAAGTTCTCCATTGAAAACTGCTCATAAATGTTTAAAACTGGACCATACTGAAAGCCCAGTGCAGAGGGTGCGATGCATATCACCTTCCCAATGTACAAGGTGCGATGCATACTGAATTGCTCCTTTGTAGGGTGCGATGGTCGGGAATGGACAAATGGCAGGGACAAAATACGAGGTGGAAGATCATGGAATCTTCCAGAAGCTTCCCCTCTGACACTTGCCTCTTTATTTTCGACCAGGGATGAGTAAGAGATCATCATTCTCCAAGTGGAAATAGGATCTACAGAGAGGAGACACTAATCAAGGCCCCAGAAGATGACTCACCTCCCTATAATCATCTATATATGGATCCCTCATCACAGAGATCCAGAGGCTGGAATTTTGTATCTTATAGAGAAGTGGTGTTGGTTTTCTGGTGTACATTCATAGTGTTGGGTGATCTAAGCTTTGCTTGAGGTGAAGAAGGGCTTTCTAGCTGGAGGATGATGCTGGGTCAGAACATATGGTTGTAATCCTCTTGCTACTTTTCATCTTAATAAAGCTATTTTAGTTTTCCTCCATATTATTGTGTACTTGTTTATATATACATTTGTATGGTTAACACACATCTGGTCCTGTATTATTTATGAATATAGATCTTTGTTTCTTTGATAGAAGTATGTTGCTGTGATTCCACAGGTGCTCTTTGAAGCTGGGCAGACGAAAAATAAGCGGCGAAGCTCTATCAAGAAGGACATGAAATCAAGCGCAAGACTAAGGTTGGTCTTCTTGGTTCTCCTCTTGTCTATTTTCATAAAGGAAAACGAAATTAGACTTTACTTCTTTGTTTCTAAGATAGCCACCCATCTTAGTGGGAATAGCAGCATTCGAGTGACACTATTCCCAGTAACAAAACGGCGACTCCACTAGGGAGTGACTAGATTATTTGTTAGCCTATCTATCTTTGTTTCTTTTATAAACTTACAGACGAAGCCTGAAGTCAAGCCAGCTAGCCTTCGAACTGCATTTGTTATACAAATGCAAAGTAGATCAATGTTGCTTCAGTCTATCTCTGGGTTTTGTTTATGAATTAAACAATCGAACTACAAACAATATAATTTCCCTAAGTGGTGGCTCTAGTAACCTCTTTAGATCACCCCTGTGTTTTACATACACTGAACATTACTTACTCGGCCTAAATCCCTGAGCTGAATTACAAACTGTGAGAGAAAACTTGCTTAAAGTCTCGCACTGGTACCATCGCACCCTGCCTTCAAGGCAGTCTGTATGCATTGCACTTCGCAAGTGTAGTAGGTGCGCTGCATACTAGTTTCACTATGTAACAGGTGCGATGGTCAGGGAAGGTTAACTTTACCTTCAGACTGTGGTTTTTCCCTCACTGTTTTCAGTCCTATTCAGGAGTTTTGTTGTCCGTAGTCAGTGTATCTCTGTGAAAACCCCCTTCTCTTGCATTATTCCGCCTCCTTAGTGCAAAGAACTGTAAGTGTTTTTATGTACTGTGCGGCATTTTCAGTTCTCTTTTGCAAAAAGTAGCATAGTCGAACTGTTATTTCTGGATTTGAAAGTGTCTTAGCTGTCGTTTTCAGTTTTAGAAGACAATCCCATTTTTCTTGATAGTCGATTATACAGTTACTATTGCATATGATTTTAATTAATAGTTTTTAAAGTGTCGAAAAGAAATTTTCATTTCAAAATCGCAAAGTGTCTCTCTTACCTTCACTCCATTTTGAAAAGAAATTTGTTGAGTATTGTCGCTTTAAAAGTAATTCAGGTTTTCACATAGCTTTCTTATCATCATTCATACATTAAGAAGGTTGAAAACAAATACATGCATGTGCATTTGCATTTTGACTGCTTGGTTTGATTTAGGATTGTGCATTTAGCGTGTGCTCTGTGCTCTTTGCAGAAAGATTCTTAATTTTCTTTCCTTAGTAGCCAGGATTTTCATTGCCAAAAGAATATTAAACGTTTGTTTATCATCTTAGACTGCATTTTAGGAATTATATACACATCACGTGGTGAACTTGAAAGGAAAATTGTTAAGCAAGATCAACTTAAAATAAATTTAATGAATCTAACAACGCTTTGGAACTTAACGCACAACATCTAGAGGTCTAGTCTAGAGACGTATTCCGGCGTCGTAAAACCTGGTAACTGTTGTTTTTAGTGCTGGTTGGGTGATTCCTCCACTTTCAGATGGCAAGTTCCAGTACAGACTTGTGCTCCCACGTACCGTTGAGTATATATTGGGAGACCACAATAGGTTGCATCCTTTATCCTTCGGAAGCCATGTATGCCGCCCTATCGATCACAATGCACTGAACACAGCATTCAGGAAGATTGACTATCGTACCGTAAAAAGTATTCTGCAGTTTTGTGATTGATTTGGTAATCCCCTATGCCTAGATCTCCAGAGAAGTCCATTTTTATCCTTTTTAGACTCCTTAAAGGAAAAGGTCCTCTGAGTGCTTGTCACTTCAGGCTCAATAAAAATCGAAGGCGACTAGGGTCATCTTTTGTTTTTTCTTGACTCTTTAAAATTGAAAAAAAAAGTTGTGTCTAAGCGTATAAAATTCATTTAATTCGAAAAACATTTTTCCTTTTTTATTTTGAGTTTATCAAGTAATCCGCAATCGTGGAAGAAAGTCAATCAAAACCCCGTCGTTCGCGGAGACTTACGAGTCAACTGTCGTTGACTCCGGAAGCGAAACCATTCCGGACGAAGTGAACTCGTTTAACCGGATCAAAGTCCCCTAGGTTGGTTGGAGAAAGCACTCCAACATCCTCAGAGACTCTGGTTACTCCGAACATTTTTGGTATCCCTGCCTCTACAGAAGAAATTTTGCAATAGCAAAAGGACATTACAACTGATCCTAGTGTGACGGTTAACACTTCTATTCCTGAATTGGCTTCGTCTATGGCCAATTCAGAAGGTGTTACTACCCAACTGTCTGTTGCTGCAGAACTTACATCTTCTCCGGCACCAGAAATATTTTACGGACCTGACAGTCTGCCTCTTCCTCTTGGATTGATTGCCATAGAAGAGATTGTGGAATATCCTCCATCTAGCACTCCAATGCATCTTGGAGCTGGGATCGCCCTGTATCCTTCTTCATCAGAAGATATTCACCCACCATCGGAAATTCCTAAAGAATCGCTGAGGAATCTTTTGGATAGGCTTAATATGTCTGAACAACCGTCAACATCAAGGACTGTGTTACCCGACACAGCAACAGCAGAAGCTCCTTCTGCTATTCCGACAATGTTCGTCGGCATGCCATCTGTCCTAACCAGCTTTCAATCGCTGGATGGAGTCCATCTAGGGGCTATCTCGACAGTATGGGTTGTTCCCATTTGTTCGTCCAAAATTATATCTAGAATCTCTTACGTTGAGTCTCAACAAATTGATCCGTCACAAGGTCAATTTGGGCAAACTGGTCCCCAAAGGCAAATCATTTCTTTGAGTACTAGATTACCGTCGTATGGAGGGCCGTATACCCTTTCATTGCCTTCCTCGGAAGGACAACCATGAGTGAGTTCACAACAAAATTTGGGTTATGTTAGAATCAGAACTAGCGGTTGGGTGCCAATCCTGTCTCAACAAACCAAGAGTTGTATGCTCAATACAACAAAGTTCACCTATGACAAACATCCCCACTACACTGTCTATTGTGGCAGTATCAAAAGCACAAGTGTCACCAGTTGTATGCCAACCTCAACTTTCGCAGGTTGTAATGCAACAAACTCTTGTGCCCATGACACAACCACAATCACCAACTAGTGGAATGGCACAGGTTCAAACGGGGAACACCAACCCCCATCTTGGTCAAACAGTCAGTACTAGAAAACAACCCATTACTTCACAACCATGGCTAATGAAATACCAACAACCGCAATTCCAGCAGGCTTACCAAGGATATGAGCAACAAGTCTTTGCAAGTAATGGGCAGCCGTATCAACCATATCATAATGGTTATGCCCATCAACCTTACCAAAGTTACCAACATCAAATGCATTATGCTGGTATGAAAAGACTGACTGCTCAAATGATTCCATCTTATCCTGGGTATGCTCAACCAAGCCTGAATCAACAGTTGCCCTTCATGGCAACTTTAGAGTTACCGGATCTAAGTCGATTAACGAACGATCCAATTATCTACGCCCCTTGGTGGCTGGCGATTCCGCATAAACTTCCGTCGGATATTCCTAAATTTAATGGAAATCCAGGAGAAGACCCATAGAATCATGTGATGACCTTTCATCTATGGTGTTCATCAAACACTGTCAATGATGATTCGATTTGGCTTTGCCTCTTTCAGCACATGTTAACTGGTCTAACAGCAAAGTGGTATATCGAACTGTCTAGAGCTTCGTTTGATAACTTCAGTACCCTAGCCACAACCATTTTAACCCATTTTTAGTTACCTATTTGGTACAAAACAGGAACTGAGCTGCTTACCAATTTCAAACAAACGACAGCACTCACATATCCGATCATATTCATGAGTGGTGGCGTCGTCGTAGAATGGTAAAAACATATGTTCCTAATCAGCTATTGGCTGAATGGTTTATTAAGTCGTTGTTACCCGCTATTACAAAAGATGTGGCAAAGGGAGGAGTCGCCATTGAAGAGCAAGTTATTGCTCATGAAAAATATCTAGACTTGATCTATACTCAGTCTGGCATGCTCTACGATAAAATCCCTGACGCTCCTAGACCAGAATTCTCCATTCCTCCGCCTCCTAAATAAAACAAAGACTCTCATGCCAGCGATGGTGTGACAGGTACGACAAGCACTAAAACCGTGAAGGCGACATCGAAAAAGGGCCGCATGGTTTCCAGTCAAGATGCAAATGATGAAATTCTAGCCTCGAAAGTAAATGCCGTGTCAACAGACAAAGGAAAAGAAACCAAGCAACCAGGAGGCAAGAAGAAAAAACAAGGGAAGAAGAAAAACCAGGGAGACTCATCTCCTAGAAAATCTTCTACGAACCCTTTTGGGAATGCGAAACCCAAAAATCCATGCAGTATATGTGATGAGGATCACTGGACCAAAGACTCTCCATATAAAGAAGAACTTAGAAAATTCTTCAAAAGTTCAAAAACCTCGGCTATACTGACTAATCCGTTTCCAAACCCAGGAACAAATTTGGTTACTAGCGAAAATACTTCCCCGACCCAAGTGCTAATGTTGTCAGCCTCGAAGAAACTGAATGATGCTCTAATAACGACAAGGAGTAAAGATTACGGGAATCCACATATGTTGAACAACAAGGATAATGATCAACCTAGTAGTTCAATAATGACTTCAACAGAAATCGTGCCACCCATCATTCTTGAATTAATAATAAAACCGCCAAAGGGAGTAGTACACAAATCGACGTTTAATCCTCGTGCCCGAGCAGCACAGCACTATAATATAGTGGAGGATTTAGCTCAATCACCATCCGCGATGTCGACTCTTGAGGTACTACAAAATTGCCCGTCCCAAAAGCAGGCTTTATTATCAGCAATAGGTTGGATTGACCCAATGGATTCCAATTTTGTATCTTTTAATCATAAAGGATACGACCCTCAGTTACCAGCTCAACTAGCTTTCCTCATTCAAGTGAAATCCCTCAACAAAACTGTTCATAGAACAATTATTGATGAGGGGGCATCCACAAGTATCATGTCGATGAGTTGCTGGAAGACTCTAGGGTCTTCGTCCTTGTCGCAATCATCAACAACATTGAAAGCATTTGATGGACATACATACACCCCGTATGGCATACTAAGTAACTTGCAAGTCAAACTGGGGGGCAAAATAGTAGAAATCGATGTTGAAGTCATCGACGGGAATCTTGATTACAACATCCTACTGGGAAGACCCTGGATATATGCCATGGCAGCTGTTGTGTCAACCTACTTTAGGAAAATTGCATTTCCTTCCCAAGGATGAATTACGATCATCGACCAACAAACTTTTCTCCCCAACAATTCGCAAGTTATGGGAAGCATTCCGATGATCCATGGAAGCCCTAGCATGCTTCATAGTATCGGAGTAGGTCTACTAAAGGACCCTACATTAATGGGAACTTTTACCCTACCGCCTCCTATGAATTTGGCGGAAGTGGCTAATGTAGGAACCTGCAATATGATATCTTCCATTCAAAATATGTCAAAAAACGATGTTAAAATCGATCATTCACAGGTTTTGCCTCTAACCCCACTGGAAATATTATAGAAATCAATGTTCTCAGTATGGGAGGAAAACTCGCATCAACGCTCCTCGAGCGTTTGGATAGATAGGTCTAAGGAATATGGCACCCCATTAGATCCTTTCTCGCAAGTACACTCTACAGACGAAGGAATCATTCAATCGATGATGATTGATGGGGCACCATGGGAAGATTACCACTATCGTTCCCATCTTCTGACTTGGAAAGAAGATAATTCTAGTGACCTACACGATCCTTTAGTATTTGACTTTCTGACTAATACTATAAACACGGTGGATTCTGAGAGAAACCTATCCAATATCGAAGAGACTACTGCCATAAATATCTCAACCAAAACAGATGTTGTACAGAATATTCATGTTGGAAAATCTTATTCTTCTTTCAAACTGGAAATATATATCACTCTCTTTCATGACTTTATAGATGTCTTTGCTTGGTCATACGATGAAATGCCAGGTATCAACTCGAGCATAGTTGAACACGAAATTAAGATGTATCCAGATGTCAAACCGGTATGACAACGGCTAAGGCAGGTGCACCCCAAGAAAGTCGTTGCCATCAAGGTGGAAGTTGAAAAACTCCTCCATGCTGGTTTCATTTACCCCGTTCCTCTAACCGATTGGGTATCGAATATTTCTCCTATGATGAAAAAACAAGGAACGATTAGAGTGTGTGTCGATTACAGGGATGTAAATCAAGCTTGTCCGAAGGACAACTACCCTACACCCTTTATCAACCAGAGAATTGATGAATGCACCGGATGCAAAATATTTTCATTTATGGATGGATTTTTCAGGTATAATCAAATAAATATCCACCCACAGGACTAGTCAAAGACTGCATTCATTTGTCCATGGGGCACATTCACATATCGCAAGCTACCCTTTGGTTTGAAGAACGCATGGGCAACTTTTAAGAGAGAAATGAACTATGCTTTCCATGACATCAAAAACATTGTTCAACCTTATCTCTATGATCTCCCAGCTCATTCGCGAAAGCGGACCGATCATCCGCGCCATTTAAGAGCGATATTTCTACGTTGCCAACACTACAAGATAAGACTCAATCCGCACAAATGTGTGTTTTGTGTCAGTTCTGGTCGTTTACTTGGATTCGTTGTCTCAAAGGATGGGGTTCGTCTCGACCCTTGCAAGGTTCAGGCAATCATCGATTTCCCTCCACCTTCAAACCTCCTTCAGATTTAGAAACTCCAAGGGAAAGAAAATTTCCTCAGGAGGTTAATTCCAAATTACGCCTAACTAGCTAAAGGTTATACTCGTCTTTTGAAAAAGGAAGTACCCTTCGTTTGGGACCAGGTCACACAAGCCTCCTTTGATGCTTTAAAGAAATCTCTAATACAAGCGTCATTAATGTATGCCCCTGATTATCAAAAAGACTTTAACCTGTATCTGGCTATAGTAGATACGACCATAGCAATGGTTTTAGTTCAAGAAGACAATGGAATTGAACATCCTATATATTATTTAAGTCAAAACTTAAATGATACAGAAATGAAATACTCCTACATTGAAAAGCTCACTCTCGCGGCTGTTCAAGAAGTACAGAGATTTCGACACTGCGTCCTCTTCAGGAAAACTACCATTTTATCAGATTGCAACCCCATGACCTATATATTGTTGCGACAATTGCTGGGGGGCAAATATTCAAAATGGATAGAAATTCTACAAGAGTTTGATTTGGAATTCAAAAAATCCAAATCAAATAAAGCCCTGGTATTCGTGGAGTTAGTATGCGATCTCCCATCGTCGTCCAACGATGCAACATCCGAGGAAGCAATCGTGGATCAAAATTTGTTTCTGATATCTTCAAGCGATCTATGGTACAGAGATATAATTATTTATCTCCAAACACAAACATATAGGTCTAATACCTCACGCTCCAAACAAAGATGTATTCGATACCAAGCAAAAGACTACGTGATCGTCGGTGATACTCTTTATCGTCGCGGTATCAATACAGTTCTGTGGAGGTGCCTCACCGTTGAGGAGGCCGAAAAAGTCCTGAATGACTGCCATTCAGGCGCGTGTGGGGGGCATAAATCCGGTTATGCTACAACGCAAAATTTTTTACGAGCAAGATAGTTTTGGCCAACAATGTTCAAAGTGCATAACCACAGTTAGAAGTTGTCATGCTTGCCAAATTTTCGATAGCAAAACTAGAAGACCACCCACACCGCTGCAACCAGTAGTAGCTGTTGGGCCATTCGCCAAATGGGGCATAGATTTCATGACATGTGACCCCACCTTGACCAGGGGGCATGGGTACATAATAGTCACAGTGGACTATTTTACCAAATGGGCCGAGACGATGCCTACATTAAACAACAACGGTGAAACAGCTGCCCTTTTCTTTTTCAATCACGTAGTCTCCAGATTCGATGTTCCACGGGCCATAGTCATAGATCATGGATTGCATTTTTGCAATCACATGATGGTTGATTTGGTTGCCAAATTAGGACTGTCCCACGACAGATCTACTCCATACTATCTGCAAGCTAATGGACAAGTTGAAACAATCAACAAAGTCCTAAAGCGCATGCTGCAAAGGATGATCGGAGTCCACAAACGGGATTGGCACCTAATCCTGTACTCCGCCTTGTGGGCATACCGGACATCGATAAGAAATGCAACCGGATTCACACCTTTTCAATTGGTGTATGGTCTGGAAGCAATCTTACTGGTTCAATGTGAAATCTCGTCCCTCAAGCTCGCAGTCGACCTTCTCCGTGGAACCTCAGAAGAAGATGCTCATTTCTTGGAACTAATCCAATTGGATGAAATCTGTTGCGATGCAGCTTTAGCTAACGAAGCTCATAAGAAGCGAGTCAAAGCATAGTTCGACAAGAATGTCAAACCTCGCATCTTCTCAGAAGGTGACCTAGTCTTACTTTACGACCAGGAATTCGATAAGTTGGGAGCAGGGAAATTCAAATCATTATGGACGGGTCCTCACACTTTTGTTACATTTTTTTTTTCACCAAGAGCATTTATTTTGGTTAAGTAATCCACTTTTTTCATTCGTTGTAGATGTCGAACCTACTGGAATCATTCGTTGGATATGCCGATGGAGCAAGTCGTAGTTCGCAGAACCTATCTTCTGCGGCATGGGCCATTTTCAATCCCAACGGCGAGTTAGTAAGTTTCAGAGGAGTGTGTATTGGTCGGTCTACGAACAATATTGCTAATTACAATGCATTGATAGAAATCCTTTCTGATGCCATCGGACATGGCATATGCCAACTTATCGTCAAGCTAGACTCACAACTCGTCATTCTACAACTTACCGGCATCTATTCTGTACGAAATCCAGTTATCTATCGCATGTTCCTAAGGGTCAAAATTTTGGAAAGAAAGTTCGATTTCATCCAATATCAACATATTTCCAAAAGTTTAAACACATTAACTGGCTCATTGGAAAATTATGTGTTAGATAGACATTTGCGAAATTTATAAAAAGAAGCATCACATCAATATATGCAGCAGGATCATGAAACTTAACCAAAATAAAGCTCCGAAAATCAAAAATATGTTTCATAACTATTTATAGTATGTACATAATGTTCTGTAGCCAAGACAAAATCGGTCAAATGACCCAAAACTCAAAATTCTAGGGGGCACCCTAGTCTAATGATGTTGGTGATAACAAGTCACCGCCTGTGCAATCATGCATAAAATCCTAGTCCATCAACTCAGCAGTCCAGTAGTATGTCACAACAACCGTAGAGACAGCTCGTCGGTCCTCACATTCAGGATACCAAGGGTAAGACCCTGGATCTGGTCCTGTAGTGCTGAAATAGTCTCGACCACATCAAGGTCGCGAAGGATGGCCCTCCCAATAGCCTCTCCTGCTGGAGCGGCCGCTGGGTCTCTGCGGCGTACTGTCGGTCGAACCAGTCCAACATCTGCATGAGCACATGAGTTTTGATTAGTCTTGATCAAAAAACATAAGAAAATTATAAAGAACAATGAACATAGATATGGTCAGAAGAATTACCCATGGCACCCCACTGCTCGCCAACTGGCAGCACCATATCCGGGTCACCTCGGAAATCCATACCAGCATATGGGAACTTGGCATAAACCATCTCCTGACGATCGAACCACTCGAAGAAGGTCTTAGAAAAAGAAATCTGGGGCTGGCCAGCATGCCGAGACATGAGGTCAACCCATCTCTGCATCCGTGGTTCAGTCGGTGGAGGTAAGCCAAGTGAGATGTACTACGGCTGCATCAGTGGAATTCTCTCCAAGGTGAAAGCGGTCAAAAGAGAATCATTGCCGAAGTTCTTGGATCTTCCGCTTTTCACCTTGGTCAGTTGTTCTTTCATCATAGAGAATACTGCATCACACCAGTTGAACACCTTCGGTTCAAGGCGTTCCAAAGCATACTGCATGTAAGACCTGTTAGCTATGTGAAGGGCAGAACTACCAGCCAGCCTAGAAAAAGTGAACAGAATGGTCTGCAAGGGCCGATCAGTGACATCTCGGATATTGATCTTGTCGCCCGTACTCAACTGAGATCCCTCTCTACAGTGCCGATGAATGTACTCCCTCACGAACTCACCCCCACGGGCGGATCCTGATAATGAGAGAGGGGCACCATGCCTCGATAAACCGGTCAGAAAATAGATGTCCACGATAGTCAAAGGGATCGATTTGCCCCTAATCTAGAGCACCTGGTTGATAGGATCCCAGGCATTGAGGAAATATTGCAAAAAACTGATTTTTTGCCTCATGCTAGAGATACGGAAAAACTTCAACAAGCCACGGTTCCGCAATGCAACTACTATGCCTGGATCATGTAAAGATATAGTGTCCTCTTCTTCATGCTCGTGTTCTTGCCATGTAACAACCATTTTTGCTCCAATGAATCTCTGAAAAACAAAGAAGAGAAGAGTCAGGATCTTCATTTGGTAAAAACATGCAAAACTCCATGAGGAAACTATGCAAAAAATTTCCTCCTTGCGCCCATCGCACCCTAGTAAGTGTACTGGGAGCGACGCATGCGGACTAGTCAGTGAGAAGATCAGTATGCATCGCACCTTTCGATTAAGAAAGGGTCCGATGGTCCCAGGGTGAGTTCTTCAAACCCCAGAGGCTCAGGAGAATAGGGAAATGGGCTCAAAATCCAAAATAAAAGGCATGCAATTGAAGAGCACAAGTTTAGCTCCTACCTAGTCCAAGAAGCGTCGAGAATCATCTACGTAATCTCTCAGAATCCACTAGTGAAAATCAAGGTGGAAAGCACCTCGAGAGCTCCAACAAACCAAATTCAAATGAAATGGTAAAATGAGAGGAAAAAGTCACTTTTAATTTACCATGCACGTAATTCAAGTAAAATACTAGTGTTCTTAACTCATTTATGAAGCATATGTTTTCATTTCTAATCGGTTTGGTGAAGTAAATGAACAGGTAGTACAATCTTTGAAAGAACAAAATGCTAATGGTGAATCAAAGACTCAATGACCATCATCGTGAGCAATGTTACTGCAGGGTTCAAGCTCGTTAAAAAATAAACCCCCCACGAGTAGTTTTAGCGCATAGTTCAAGCTCATTAAAAAATAAACATAAGTCATGAGCAAATGTTTCCCCCAACGTTTAAGCTCATTAAAAAATTAACCGGTAAATAACCATTGTGAATGCCTTATCGCTAGCCTTTGAGCCTTGGTCGTGTTCTCATCATCACCTCCACTCTGATTTTAGCCGATCATTCACCCCCATATGATTGTTTACCCCTTCGAGGAACATCTGTGAAGAGTTATTCTATTAGCCATCCTTGTGACATTGTCGTGATTGGAAAATTCCAAATTTTACCTGGAATCAGCTGCTACCCGAAACCATCACTCGTTCCTCGAAAACGACTCTTCTTTAAGATCTTTTCAACTGATTCATAAAATATGAAAAGATTACCGAGCGATTGGCATCTCCGGCTCGTTAAAGTCATTGGAAGTGCTATCCCTCCTCTAGATTTTAATCTTTTTGGACTTGAGGGATTATTACACAAAACAATCGAGCAATTGTCTTGTTCGGCTCGTTAAAACTATCGAAAATTCTTCCCTTTTGTATTATTTTACGCTTTTTTGGACTTAAGGGATTGCATGACGAAAAAGAAGTGTTGGAGTCTCCTTTCCATTTCTTTCAGACTCTCTAAAATTAAAAGGGACCGATTTATCCTTGTCGTTAAACTCGTTAAAACCAAATAGCGACAAACTCGTCCGCATGGACGAGAATGTGTTTTACTGTCGCTAGGTTCACTAAAATATAGCGACAGGTTCGCCCGAAGGGTGGATTATAGAACAAGCATATGTTATCCTCCTCAAGCTTGACAAAAATAAAGAGGTACTGGTCAGCAATGACTGGGGAAAATTGGGAAGAAAACTTGAAAAAGCTTTATTGGTAGAAAGTCGCTCTTGAACATGACACTTTCCTTCCACATCCATCCCGGGTTCGGTTGTTCCGTTCACTGGTCATCACCATTGATTCGTCACACCATCCATCTTTGGGGTTAACGCTACCAATCCATCATCAGTGTTGCCGATATGTTCAAGAGAAGTCATTCAGACAATTCACCCGTGTCTCACCCACTGCAATACATTCATGCTCCATTCCTTCATGACCGCCACCCTGAACCCTCTATCGTCAGATTTTTTTCACCTCCAAAATCATTTGCTTCGTTCCATGTTGTTGATGTGGGATTAATTAAGGCCCTCCCGTGACGGGTCGCTTCTTGTCGACATCAGCTCATTATCCAAGAAGTTGACTTAGGAACAACCCTTTTCAGTACTTTGAAGCTTGCATGCCTCAATGGCAAGTTTCTCACTTTTGGCGACAGGTTTACATCAATAGCCTTCGACCAAGAGATTTTATGTGGTGTTCGATGCCAAGTCCTTTTTCACACCACGTGAATTGTACTATAGTACCTTGAGGGTCATTGTCATTATTGGTGATTCCTCTCGCGCCTGTTAACAACTTACATCATTGGCTGGTAATCAGG
>APFE031173906.1:18758-34212 GCA_000404065.3 Pinus taeda | reverse complement strand
TGCTTTATGGATGTGGGGATTTTCCATTCCTTAATGGATTTAATTTTGCTAGGGTCTACCTTAACTCCTTCATGAGATACAATATGACCCAGATATTCCACCTCTTGTACTCCAAAGAAACATTTGGATCTTTTTGCATATAATTTTTTCTCCTCCAATAGTTGTAGCACCCTGTCAACATGTTCAACATGATCCTTCCAAGACTTGTTGTAGATTAGTATATCATCAAAAAATACTAACACAAATTTTCTAAGGAATGGTTTGAAATTGAATTCATCAAACCTTGAATGTTGAAGGTGCATTGGTAAGGCCAAAAGGCATGACCAAAAATTCATAATGACCCTCATGAGTTCTAAATGTTGTTTTCGGAATGTCTTCAGTCTTCATTCTGATTTGATGATATCCTTAACGAAGATCCAACTTGGTGAAGTAAATTGATCCATGCAATTCATCCAGTAATTCATCAATGACCGGAATGGGAAACTTATCTTTAATAGTGAGCTTGTTGAGCTCCCTATAATCCGGACACATGCGCCATGATCCATCCTTCTTGTGCACCAATACTACTAGAGCAGAGAAAGAACTTTGACTCGGTTGAATTATACCAGCCTCTAGCATTTCTGCAACCATACGTTCAATCTCACTCTTTTGGACATAGGGATATCTGTACGGCCTGATGTTCGGAGGAACACTTCCTGAATCAGATGAATAGCATGATCATGATCACGCATAGGTGGGAGACCTTTGGGAGTCTCAAATACCTTGGAATGATTGTCCAGGACTTTTTGGAGATCTGGAGAATAGATGATTCCAATGTGGAAACATCTAGCGAACATAATTGTGCAATTACACCTCTTTGTTCCTTTTTTAGAAGCTTTGTCATACCATTAGAGCTAATTATCTTTCCTGGTTTCCCTGCAATACCCCTTAATTCAACTTTCTTTCCTTCCATAGAAAATTTGATGAAAAGTTCTTGAAAATTAAAACTATTGTACCCAAGGATTGTAGCCATTGGACTCCTAGTACAACATCAGCACCTCCCATTGGAATGGAAAGCAATTGGGCTAGTCAATACATATCTCCCATGAATAGCTTGACATATGGCATTTTTCTAGAGCAATTTATTGTTCCTGCCATTTGCAATCATCACTTGAACACTCTGGTGCTGGATATAGGAAGCAATTCAATTCTTTTGCTACCTTACAATGAATAAAATTGTGGGTACTTCCTTGATCAATCAACACTATTACCTTTTTCTTCTTGATTTGTCCTTCTATCTTGATGGTTTGAGGAGTGGTAATTCCCGCCAATGCATTACAAGATATCGTCAAATTCATTTGTTCTTCATCTAGGCTTTGTTCCTGGAGTATATCCTCTTCTTTTGACCTTTCTTGCTCCTTTTCTTCTTCCTCTTCACAATCTATGTAGAATTATTTCTTCTCAGCACACTTATGACCTTTAGTGTATTTTCTATCACAATTGTAACAAGGCCCTTTTGCTCTTTCTTCTTCCAATTTTTGTGGTGTCAACCTTATAGGTTGTGGAAGACTAGGGGCAACAACACTTCCATCTTTATAGTTGTGAGTGGTATGCTTCCTGGTTACCATAATTTTGCTTTCCATTTTTCTTGCTAACCTGAATGCCTTCTGTAATGAATCAGGTTCCCAAAGGCGAACATCATATATTATCCTTTTAAAGACCCTATGAACACATCAATCCTATGCTCCTCTGGAATATCTTTTACCCTTATGTTCAATTTTTGGAACTCCTCAATGTGCTCCATTATTGAACCCTTTTGTTTAGGACTTATCAATTGGCTAAAAAAAAGTGTTGCTTTTTGTATCCTCATAATGTGCCATCAATTCTTCCGTAAAAATTTCCCAAGTGATAAATTGTTTACGAGAGTAAAGCCATTGATACCATACAAACTGATTCTGTTCCAAATATAAAGTTTCCATTCGTACCTTTTGTGTGTTTTTCACATTATTGAGATCGAAAAATTGCTCCATCTGTAATATCCATGTTGCGGGATCCCTGCCATTAAACTTCCTCATATCTATTTTTGGAATATGATGGATCTTTGATTCCACATTAGAGTCTATGGGATCATGATTAACATTTCTTTTGTTCTCATCATGAGTTTCCTATACTACCCTTTCACCCTTAGTGACCATTTCTTGTAGCAACTTATTCATATTTATCTTTAGTTCGTCCATGTCTGTCTTCAAATATGTCTTCAAATCGTCCATGTCTGTCTTCAAATCTGTCTTCCAATCGTCCATCTTAACTTCCACGCCCTTTATCTTAGATTCCATGCGATTTATCTTAGCTTTTGTTATCTTTTGCGAGGCTGACATTTTTTGCACTTGGTCTTGTAATTTTGATATATCATGTAGCATTTCTTCCTCTTCTTCATGAGTCATGCTAGAGCTTTCAGGTTCCTTACTAGGTGTTTGCATTTCCTTTCCTTGGGGCATCAGTCACCGATAATAATTCTCTACTAGCCCTTTGAATTCCTTCAAAATAAATTTTCAAACCAATCTTAAGCAAAAATTTAAAAAAATCTACACACCTTTTTTTTCTTTGTAGGAGCTTGATATTGACTTTGATGTATCTCTATACTTTTAGAACATCCAGTTCTGAAATTACGACCTGTGGTAACCCTCTATTTCCTCTTTCCAATGCCACCAGTCTGACCCCAATTGGATTCTCCAATGAAGAGTTATGCCAAATCTCCCATAGTGAACTGATTATAGACCTTTTCAGAAGAGAGAACTTGTATGAAGTGCCACGTGTCACTATTTGGACCTCTGGCTCTAAAAAATATCTAGAAGAAACTATAGTCCGTCATCTTTTTGTACCTTGTTGCAAAATTTCAATCTGATGCTCAGAGAGAAAGTTATGATGATTTTCCCCAGGTCACCGGTTTGGAATGTAATTCAGGAGTCTGCAAAAAGACCAAATTCCTCATATCATATCTCCGCAAATATAGCACGAAAAGCTCTTAAATTAGGACCCAAGCTGCAACGCGATGTCTTCTCGAATGGGTTGTTTTTCTGACTTTTGAAATGTCGTAGAAAAAAAGTTATAGCTAAAATGCCACGATGACCTATTTGGAGCAGCAAAACCCTAGAACTTGGCTCTGATACCAAACGTTATGAAACCAGCTCAAGAAAAGATAGAAAATATAGATCAACGCCTTATAATTCAGCCTCTTCGAGGGGGCAACCTCCTTTACATTACATAAATGAACAATTCTTGGATGATACAAATGACAAAACCTCATTTCTATATATAGGAGTCTAAGGAGTCACAATTGAACCCAGCCGACCTAACAATAATAATATAAAGCCGCAAAAATAACAATAGAGGGATTCTATGGGGCACAGTAATAACAATATGTGGGCAACACGGGCACAACGATATTAATAAGGGGTACAACTACCATAGTAATGGGGTAATCACTAGTATTATAGGGATCCAACAGTGGCTTGGGAACGAGCCACATTTTTTTGTTTGGGGCTTGTTGGAGCCCAATTTTTTTAATGAAATTTTGTTGAAACCTTTGGGATTTTCTATTGATAATTATTGTACTTTGGATTTATAACTTTGTCCTAACCTTGAAAATTGTTATCTAATTGTTAATATGTATTCTCAAATTAGAGCACATGAGGATCAAGAGATTTTCATGATGGTCTTATCATTGTAATATGAAATTATAAAAAGGTGTGCTTTTTGCTCGCACGAGATAGACATATAGAAACAAATAAACAATGATAGAGAGGGAGAGCACCAACTTTGTAATTTTGTATATTTTACTAAATCACAATCATTCGTGGCACCATACCTTTATGTTGACTAGCTTGTGTGTTGTGTAGTGTACTAACCCTTGTTAGGAGGGAAGGGCCTTCATTCTTAGTAGGGATAATTGGTTAGGAAGGTACTGTAGTTGTTTGATTTATTTCCTCTAAGTTATCATTCATGTATGATTGTTGTTACTATTATTATTAGTCATGTTCATGCTTTAATGATTACATAATCCTAACCTCTGTATTGTGTAACAACATAGATCCTGGATCAATCCCTTTGTTAGTGTGACAATTATTTAATTCATGTTATAGTTTAATGGTGTGCTCATTTCATGTGAATGTGTGTTTCAACATTTTTTTTAGATAATAGTTTCCAAGATTGTCTTCCTTTTATGAATAAGAGTGACATCGTGACTGAGTAGTTATATTCTGCATTGTGTGTTTATTTTATGAGAGTGTGAACAAGGTTTAAGAGTTTAACAACTACAATGTTGAATTGTTGAGAGTGTGATTACAATGATTGAATTTGAGATTCATTATCACTAGTCATAATTTGCCCTTGCATATATTTTGCATAGTAGCTTTGTAATAACAAAACCTCCTTGGATTGACAATTAATGTGAATAGTTGGAACTATTGCTCTGAATTAAAAGGACAATTATTCTGCCCAACAAAAAGCTAAAGAAAAAACTTTTCACGAATTTCACATAATGCAAGTTGAAGCAAAACTTGTAATGTTGTATGAAATCAGAAGCATAATTATTTAAGGGTCAAAGTAAACATATAATAATTGAAAAGTGTGTAAAATAATTAAATAAATAGTCTACACTTTGAATTAATCAGATTGGCCACTAAATGAAGTATGGGCATTCATTTTAGTAAAGTAAGGAAATTTTGGCTTGCTTCACAAGAATGCACGCTCAACCTTCATTTCAAGGCCAAATTGAACGATTCAACTCGGAGAGTACTTTTTGCACAAAGAAATTTATGTTGTGCAAGAATATGCCAAATTGGATCCATTTCGTAGCGTTAAAGTCAAAGTTTGTGTGCCTTAAATAAATGCACACCAATACCTATACTTAATTCATTGTGCGATACTGATCATTCCAATCTGAATATGAAACCATTTTATGCAACATAACATAGTCATTTTCATAAAGGAAATGCTATACATTGAAAACCAAGTTTGTCGGAATAACAATTGATCATATCTGCCAATGATCATAGTTGGAATAACAATTGATCATATCTGCCAATAATCACAGTCGGAATAACAATTGATCATATCTGCCAACGATCACAGTCAGAACAAATATGCACTCCTAAGACAAACCAATTACACTCTTGTTAATGAAGTTTGAAATGGGACATTATTGGACAATTCCTACCCTTAGAAGATAACCTTGCATCATGGTTGCAAATATCCTACGTAGCTATGTTTCCCACTTATACACAACTTTCACATAAGGCAAGTCGAAGAAAAACTTAGAATGTTGTATGAAATCTAAGTATAAATATTTAAGCTTGAAGTAAAGATATAACACTGTAAGAGTGTGTAAAATCATTAAATAAAGAATCTACAATATTAATCAATCGAATTGGCCAATAAATGAAGCCTAGGCGTGCATTTTAGTAAAGTGAGGCAATTTTGGTCCGCTTCACAAAAATACACCCCCAACCTTCATTTCAAGGCCAATATTTTTGCATATGAGGATATTTTCTCTTGAATTTATAATTAAAAGTCTCAATGTTGACCAAGTACATTTTGTTCCTGCACGAAAATGGTATATTTTCAAGCTAGAGAGGACTGTAGGACCATTTATTATAAATGGCAGAGAAGTCCTTGCATAGGTGGAAGTGATGATGAAGGAGTTTGGTTTTGAGAAAGGAGAAAAGTGGCAATATGACCCTCACTATAGAAACTCTATTCATGAAAGAAGACGAAAATGGAAAATTAAGAAACTTGGCCATGTGGCATGGTGCAAGAAAGAATGGATGTTGAAACCCCTATGGTAAAAGAGAAGAGTTGTAAGAGGATTGGTCCTGAATAGATAGATGTCAAGATGGAGGATTCCAATCACAAAAGAGGATTAAAATTCAAACACGGGATAAAGAAAACAAAAAAATCAAATTAACAAAAGGACCTTCAAATGAGCCTAGTTTTCAAATGCATTTGGGAAATGTAGGGCACACTACTTCCTCTTCTATCTCCACTGATTTGGCAGCATTCACAATAAAAGAGAATTCTCTTTAATTTGAAACTTTGCAGAAGAATTAACATCAAATTAAAGAAAGGAGTTATATAATTAGAACTAGTATGGAAACACAACATCAAGAACCTGTTGCAGAACATAGAATTTAAGGTGCATTCATTAAGGAAGAAGTTAAAAATATTTGGGATTGAGCACGCTTAAACAGCGAAGTTGGCTCAAGTTGAAAAAGAAAAAGAGATACTAATAAGATAATTAGTTGATAGAAATAAAGAGATTGTTATTTTGTAGGAACAAGTGCAGAGTTTACAACAATCAATTAAAAATCATGTTTGCACCATTGTGGTTACAACTGTATCATGTGACCCCTCGAAGAAATTGACAAACGTCATAGCAGATCTTAGAATTTCATAAGTTGAACTAAAGAAAACCCAAGATGATTTGGCCATGGTAAGGGAGAGGTTGAATATAAAGTAGAGGCAGTTGAACATAGCAAATGAAATTAACCATCAACTTACCAGTAAGTATAAGGAAACCCAAGATGAAATAAAAGAGTTGAAAACCAAGTTGAAAGGTAATATTCCTTTAATTGAGGCTAGACAAATTGTTTGGGATGACATTATTCAAGAAGTTTGTTCTATGTGGGAATATATTCATATAATTGCATAGCATAGGATTATGATAAAATGATAAAAATGAGCATTTATCTATGCAATAAACAAGTACAGAAAGAAGCACTCACCGACAAGAAGATAATTAAGTATTTGAATTAAAATTATTCAACAGAATTAAGGGAAAGAATCACAATCTTTTGGACCAGGCGCACTAGTGACGATGTAATTTAACATGTGAAGGCTCAAAAACTCAAGTGAAGGTCAGGATCACGTGATGGAAATTGCACCAAAATATTCATTCCTTGCATCGTAATCTTAGTTGAAGCGAAATAAAGCGGCTGGGTGGATTGTTGAATCATTTTTTTTGTTGTAGAAAAGAGCATGCGAGGTCTAAAATTAAACCATGGAATTCTGAGGTGATGAACACTAATGAGGCTAATACTGAGGTAAAAAGCTAAAATAAGATGAGACTGGTTGGGGTGAGGCGGGTATCATGTGTGAACTATTGTATCAAGTTGATCCGAAGGAAGATTATAAATCAGGTTTGCGTAGACTAAGAGTGATTCAGATAAGAAAATCATAATGCGGATTTAAGGTCATAATCAACCATGATGAAGGAGTGAGAGGTGTGAAACGCTATGAAATACCACCCAAAGGATGATTGAGGAAGAAATAATTGGTGAAAGGAAGTTTTCGAGTAATAGAGGATTATTAGAGACAAGGGAAATTCAAGTTGGAACTAGGATAAGGAGAGAGTGGCGCCAAACTAAAGGAGTATGAAGGAGATCACAGAGGGAGCTAAAGGAGAATTAAAAGATATGGAGGAAATGATGAGAGAAGTGGCCATGGTAAGGTAACATGGTTATGGAAGAAGAGACTATGTTAGAAGAGCCGAAATCGACAAATGCAAAAAAGGAGATTTTGTCCATGGGAGGTGGTTAAGTTGTGATGCTTGGTTGGGACCAGGGAAGGCCCCCTCCGCTCATAGAGATGGTTCTCACGTAATGTTACAGTCCCACTAGTAATTCTAGCGTGAAACCCCTTGAAGGAAGGTTTTGTGAGTCCATATGTCGAAATGATGTCGGGAGAGTTCCCACTCTGGGAGTTGTAGCAGTAGGACGAGATTCCCCCCCCCTCTTTCTTAATGGAAGGACAGGGGGACCTTACCCTAATTGTTACTTGAAATCGGCCAAAATCCCTATTTTGGTAGGCAAAAGGAAATGGAATCCCTTTAAGGAAATGAGATGGCTTGTTGAAATTTTTTTAGCTACCCCACCCCAATAAACCTCGGAGTATCTTGAATAATGTAGGAAGACCAAATCTTTGCCACTACCTGCCAAAGGAAGGAGAAGGTACATCAGAGAGAAGAGAGCAATGGTTAAGGATAGGCACGGGACTTGGACCCGAAGAAACAATGGTGGTTATGTATCTCTTTTTAAGAGCACCACTGTGTGGGGGGGGGGGGGGGGGGGAATGTGGGTAACCCCTCCTATTTTTTTCAAAGAGCTCTAAGGCAACCAGGTTCCCTATTTGCCGCTGCATCCATTGTACTAGGAGCAAGAAGACAACCTTAGTAAGGACACAAGTTCTAGATCCATGGGGATAGAAGAAGGACTGAGTGGCTCAACGACAAGCCACATTTTTGTGTTGTGGTGTAACAACACCCTTATGCGTCTCGATCTTATGGTGTAAAAGCACCCTAATGTGCCTCATTTCTTAGGTATGACAACGACCTATTTGGGCCTTCTTATCTATGACATGAGAAAAGATTATGATAGATATATGAAGGAGATATGTTGATCTCTATGACGGAGATATCATGACAGAACTATGGCTCTTTTGCTGCATTTTTATTTATAATTTTCTCTATACACAATTTCTAATGTTGATATGGGGTTTATGCGATGTGAAATTGTTGAAAATGTTTTAAAATGAAATTATCTACAACAAAGACTTCTAGCCCTAATAAAATTAACATTGTTAGTGCTCTACTGGCTAATGGTTAATGATGAATATGCTTGAGTAAATGTTGAAATTAAATAAATTATATGGATGCCAAATTTGGTCCATAAACTTAAACATCTATGTCGGGAGAGAGGCAAAATTATAGGTCACCTATGGATGGTAATGAACCTATTTTCCCCATTGAAAATATGGATAAGTTTATAATTTTAGTTTTTTGTTTCTATTTGGATTTTAAAGTGATTTTTGAGTTCATTGGTCTTGTGAAATACTCAAAGAGGCTTTATCCCTCGAATCCGTTTGTTGTTTTCTTTTTCTTGTGTGGTGGTAGTCTCAATTCTGGCAATACTTGGAGCCTTGGATTTTGGAAATTCCTAGATACGATCATGCCATGACGAGGTATCTACCACCTAGAGGGTGTTATAGAGACAAGATGCATGAGATAAGGAAGGGGATGAGACACATATTCGGTCAATTGGAAGGTTTGCATAAGGCCATGGTCTACATTTGTACCCAGATGGAATCCCAAATGAAGAAGAATGAAGAGATGGAATTAGGGTAAAGAATTCAAGGAGCCTAATTATTTAATGCAGGGTATGGTGGGAACCATTCCAACCATATATTACCCTAGGAGGATGCCATTTATCCTATCATGTTCCAACCATATTCCAACCTATTTTACAATTAGAATGTGCAATATTTTTCGCTATCTAATTATAACAAACAAGGGTATGTTGCATGTACTCTGTGTTGCAAAATAAAATATATGTATAAAAATATGAGAACATCACCAATGTGTTACGATTTACAAATTAGAAATATTTTCCTATTTATACATGACCTAAGAGACCTTTGAAATGTGTGGGTAACATGCCTTCTCACATAGCATGAAGTACATCCTCATTAAATTTGGGTGGGTAGTAACTCATCCTCATTAATTTTTTTTTGTGCATGAATACTCCAAATTAAATTTGTTTTACAGGGTAAAATGCAGGTATTGTGTGCCTCAAATAAATGCACATTAGGACCAATAATCACTGATTGAATAGTATACAATTTGAATCAATCGGATTGGCCAAAAACGAAGCCCGGACGTGTATTTTAGTGAAGCAAGGAAATTTTGCCTGCTTCACAAAAATGCATGTCTAACCTTCATTTCAAGGGAAAATCGAATGATTCAACTTGGAGAGTATTTTTTTACTCATAAGTAACATTAATACAATTAAATATTTTTAATTTTCCCGTATATATTTTTGTTGTTCAAGAATACTCCAAATTGCATGGGTTTCATAGGATAAAAGGTAGGGTTTGTGCATGTCAAATAAATGCACACCAAGACCTGTAATTAGTTGGTAGTGATATAATGATCATTCCATCTTATGGTTATGCGAAATTGTACCTCAGTCTTGTGGTGTAACAACGCCCTAATTGGCCTCAGTTCTTGGATATGAAAGTAACCTCTTTGGGCCTTCTTATCTGTGGTATGAGAAAATGTTATGGCAAAGATATGAAGGAGATATGTTGAGCCCTATGACAAAGATATCATGACATACCTATGACAAAGATATCGTGATAGACCTATGAAAAAAATATCATGGCATACCTATGGCAAAGATATCATGACAAACCTATAGTTGTTCCACTGCATTGTTATTGCTAATGTTCTCTCTACATAATTGCTTATGATGATATGGGGTGAATGCAATGTTAAAATGTTGAAAATGTTTTAAAATGCAATTATTGGCAAAAAAGGCTTCTATCCCTAAGAAAAATAACATTGTTACTAATCTACTGCTAGTAAAGATATAATGATGTAATAGTGTGTAAAATAAAAAATAAAAATAAAAAATCTACAATTTGAATCAATCAAATTGGCCAATAAATTAAGCCCAAACTTGCATTTTAATGAAGCAAGGAAATTTTGGCCAGCTTCAAAAATATTCATGTCTAACCTTCATTTCATGGCTAGATTGAATACCCCCGATGGGGGTGGACAAGTGGTAAATCAATGGTCCTCAGGGTTATCCCCCTCCACCAGGTGTCTCACATACTCGTAGTAAAGAGCAGTTCCATCATTTGGTATGCTCATGGGGAAGAATATCTAGAAGCTACGACTGTTGAGTTAAGAGGCCTATTGGAATTCATGGCATTGTTGGAAGTTTGGGCGATGAATTTTGGGAGGAGGGAGTATTGCATGCAGTGCGACGGGGACCATGGGTGCTCAACTAGGTGTTGGCTATGTAGGCTTAGTGTAGTGGAAGGTCAATTCACAGTAGATTGGACTCTCCAATAAGTGTTTGGGACCCATGAAAAACTCTGAGTGGCAATTTGGTGTTTGGTTGGGCACTTAAGCCCCTTTGCCCCAGTCCTGATTGCAAATTCGTGGTGGTTTACGCTTCCTGCGACAAGAAGGTAATCTTGGTTCACTGGGTTTATTGGTCTCAATGGTTTATCAATTTTCCTCTAGGTAAACTCTAGAAGCGCTTTGAAGAGGTGTCTATTTAACTCTAGGGTTTGAGCCTTGAAATTTCCAATTTTCATAATTGTGGCTTTATTCTTGGTTCTAGTATGCGTTTTTCAAATCTTGGTTCTAGTTGGTGCTCTTATTTTGGCACGACCTTAGTGGTATTTCAGGTTTGTTGTTGGACCAAAAGGTCACGCAGTCTCCCCTTAAGCTTCTTCAGTCTCCCAAATTATTGTTGTTATGAGGTTGGTGTTTTGTGGATTTTCTCTCAGACCATCTAGGAGGAGGATGGAGCATATGGGGGTCTGTGGGCTTCAATGTCATGTCTCTTCTGGGCACACACTTGGTTTCAGGGAAGTCTTATTATTTTACAAGTTTTTGTGCCCACCTATCTCCTATTCAAAGATTTAAGGGTTGCTTAAAGAACTCGACGGTCAACTCTGTAGGCTTGACGACAATGTCACGTCAAAGAGGGAAGCCTTACTGTGGGGGTGGAGAACACCTCAATGCAGGTCGCCTAGCTCATATTCATAGTTATTCCTAAGGTAATTCGGCTAGCATGGATCATGAGGAGGAAGTGGCTCTCTCTCTGAATCATTCTCCAGGTTGTGTAGTTTCTCCTGCCTCCTTGGATTTCATAGTAGAACAACTAAGAGATATCAAGGTCAACATGGACATTATTCAGGATAACAAGTACAAGAACCACAATGAACTAGTTGCTTATATGAATGACATTCAATTCATACAGAACGAGATCTTGGAACAATTGCATAGCCTTCGACGGAGCCATTGCCGAACAAATGATCATATTCGCAATTTGGAAGCTCGAGTGGAGCACATTGACTTCCATATGCACGAGTTTGTCGATTATTTTGCTGTGCCACCTATACATCCCCCCATATTCTTAGATTCTTAGAACGTTACCAAGAAGATTCGACCCAAAGGTATCGGTCTTAGAATATAGTGAAAATCTAGACAAACTCAGTAAAGAGGAATTACATGGAGTTCTCATAGCATATGAAATGAGACTTGATGAAGAAGAGGGTACTTCGCATCTAGAAACTGCGTTCACTGCATCTAAGAAAACCAATAAGGACAAACAACCTTCAAAGGCAAATACTTGCACTTGCACCTGCAAGTGTGAAGAAAAGGAAGATGACGAAGAAGGTTTTTCATATGGAGAATATGCTTACTTTACGAGAAAACTAAAAGCGGGATCTAGTTATAACCAAAACAACGCAGTTAAAGATGACATTAAAATGGAGATGAATAACAAATTCAACATTAAAGCAGGTTTTGTCCCTCCAGCAGCAGTGGCTGCAACCACGCTACCTGAAACTGATATTTCTAACAATACCAACCGCGCTGAGGATGATACTAGCTGCAGCAACGGAGGCATCATCTACAACTTTGATTCCAACTACAACTTGGAGCAGGCAGAAGGTAACACTTATAATATAAATAAAAACAAGGGCAGCTTAGAGGTTAGAGGGCTTGGAACTAATGAAGATAAGTTTATGATTGAAAATCCTAGTGTTCCTAACAAGCATGACAATAGGGTTGTGAACCTCTCATCCATAATGCTTAACCGTGAAGAGATCAAAATTCTGAGAAAAGGACTTGGATTTGCAGTCTCACCTAAAAACATTCCTTTTGAAAGCATCATTTGCAACATTGAGAATGGGACTCAAGGTCTTTCATCAAACGACCGGGAGGTATTAAGACAGGAATGTTCCATAGCCTTGTTAAAGTCCAAGTGCCCGAAGAGCAACCTGAATAAAGAGGGACGTGAGGCCCTGAGATCTCTCCGAAATAATGATAACATAGTTGTCCTAAAAGCTGATAAAGGTGGAGCAACCGTGGTGTTGAACAAAGAAGATTACATTCAAAAAATGAATGAACATTTGAGCTGTGGAAGTTATAGAAGGGTCAACTCCAACCCTATTCCTAAGGTGATAAAACAAGTCAAGAAGGCCATCATGGAAACCAACCTAGAGGATAAAATAAAAAAGAAGCTGATTCCCTCGTGTGAAGTTATTCCTAGAATCTATGGATTACCAAAGATCCATAAGGAAGGGGTCCCTCTAGACCAATTGTTAACACCATTGGATCCCCTACCTATGAATTAGCTAAGTATGTAGCCAAGATCCTGAAACCCCTCGTTGGTAACACAGACTCTTTTATAAAGGACTCGACAGATTTTGTAAAACTTATCAAGGATAAGAGGGTGGAGAAGGATGACATTCTAGTAAGCTTTGACGTCGTATCCTTATTTACGAAGATTCCCCTTGATGAAGCTGTCCATGTTATAAGAATGAGCACCGATCCAGAAACAGCAAAGCTGGCAGAAATCTGTCTTAGGTCTACCTTTTTCAGCTTCCAAGATCACTATTATGAACAAATTTCTGGGGTCGCCATGGGTTCCCCGCTCTCACCTATTGTTGCCAACCTATACATGGAGCACTTTGAGAGGAAAGCCCTTGACTCATTCCACTTGAAGCCGACATGGTGGAAAAGATTTGTCGATGACACCAACGTAAATTAGACTCATGGTAAGTCAGAACTTGAAAGCTTCTTCAAGCATCTTAACTCTATATCTCCTGAAATCAAATTTACTATGGAATTGGAAGAGAATGGTAGGATTCCCTTTCTAGACGTTCTGATCAGTAGAAAGGAGGATGGTATGTTGGGTCACCAGGTCTACAGAAAGAAAACTCACACCGAGAGCTATCTTCATGCTGACTCTTACCATCATCCCTCCCAGAAGTCTGGCATCCTGAACACCCTAGCTGTTAGGGCTTTCAGAATTTCTGACCCTGATCACCTAAAGGATGAGATCAAACACTTAACCTCTGTCTTCAGAAACATTGGATACAAGGAGTGGACTATCAAGAGAGCTATAAGAAGGGCTCAGGACAGGGCCCTCTCTAAGCATCCCCCTGAAGACAAGAAAGAGAATCAGGGGAAGGTGTACCTTCCATTCATCCAGGGGACTACCGATAAAATTGTAAAAATTCTAAAGAAGAAGAACATAGACACCCAATTTACAACATGTGGGACAATAAGACAGATGATGAGGTCGGTTAAGGATAAAATTGATCGTCAACAGCTCAAGGGAGTGTACAAAATCGATTGCTCATGTGGCAAAAGTTATATTGGGGAAACAGGCAGATCTCTGAAAACGAGACTAAAAGAGCACGCAGCTAACATAAAGAAAGAGAGATCTCGTACATCTGCCCTTGCAGAACACTCAGCCAAGACCAAGCATCATATGTGTTTAGAAGACGCCAAGGTAATTGCAAGGGAGGACAACTATCACAAAAGAAAAATCAGAGAGGCCTTTGAAATTAGAAAATTTCCTCAAAACCTCAACAGGGACAATGGGACTGAAATAAGTGAAAATTGGCTTACCCTCATCAGACAAATCCCCCCCCCCTCGGGACACTCGGAAGCATAAGATCATCAGAAGAGGGTCTTTCATTTCGAAGCTGCGATTAATTAACAAATTAAAACTAATTAAAAAACAAATTAATTATTTAATTAACATTAAAAACTATAAAAACAATTAAAACAAATTAAAATTATTTAACTTTCCAATTCAAATTAATTAATTATATTAATTATTAAATAATTAATTATATCAATTATTAATTTAATTCAAATAATAATTATATTAATTAAAGTTGAATAAAATTAATATTATATTAAATTTTAATTTAATTAAGTAATAATTATATAATTAAATTTAATTGAATTATATATTATTAATTTAAATTATTTTAATTAATTAAATTAATTATATAAATTAAAATTAAATAATTATATTATTATTTAATTTAATTAATTTAATTAATTCGTTTAATTAATTATATTAATATGTAATTAATTATATATTAATAAAAATAATTAATTAAATTAAAATTAAATTTAAATTAATTAGGGATAAATTAATGATTTAATTAACAAAAATAATTAGGGTTTCTAAGAGGAATTAATTATGTTAATTAATTAAAATCATATATAATTAATATTAATTAATTATAATTTGATAAATCATGAATTTATATGTTTAATTAATATAATTTAATTAATAATAATTCCTGAAATTGTATTCATTATAAAAAATAATTTAAATTTAAAATTCATATTAATTAGTTAAATAAAATTAAGTAAACTAAAATAAAATAATCAATTATTAGAAATAATCCTGTGTCGGCTCTTATATAAAAATTAGGGTTCTTGATGTATTTATTCCCAGGTTCATGTCTTCTTCTCTCAACAATCTCTCATTCATTTTCTATTTTCTAATTTGTCCTGATGATGGACCCCCTTTGGGGTTTGAAACGTCGACTCAATGAACAGAAGACTGTGGACAATCTGGATCATACCACTGCA
>APFE031173901.1:0-10758 GCA_000404065.3 Pinus taeda | reverse complement strand
TTTTATACCTCTCCCAAAGTAGTTTTTTAGTTGGGAGTTGGTTGGGAACAGTTGGGCCACGGGCACTAACAGATGATCAGCAGGTAAAACCCGCGATCTCCGCCCGAAAATAAGGAGTTTTATATTTTTTTAAGTGTTTTAATACATATACGCGGGTTGGGTATATGCCTACCCGCATATACACGCTTTTAACTCAGGGCAATGTCGCGTACAAGGAATAAAACACTGTTTTTTAAATTTGAGACTAGGTTTGGAAGGAGGGGTTGCCCTAGGCCATGAGTGCAACATCACAAACCATAATAGTGAGATTTGGATCTATAACACATGTCCCAACAGCTTGCCTTCTTCTAGAGAAAACTGCGATATTTTAGGATTGATCGAAATCCCAAACCTTCTGCACTTCAGGAACACTTTCCTCAAATGTTGCAAATGGTCTTGATGGCTGCTGGAGTATACTGTTATATCATCAAGGTAGATGAGGACAAATTTATCCTTCTCTCCCACAAATGCTATATCCATAGCTCTCTGAAAGGTAGCTCTAACATTCATCAATCCAAAAGGCATCTTGGAATACATAAAAGTACCCCAAGGAGTGGTGAATGCAGTCTTCTCTTGATCATCTGGATGCACAACAACCTGATTATACCCTGAAAATCCATCCAGGAAAGACATCACTTTGTCTCTTGATACTTTTTGCAGCAAATGCTCCATCTTGGGTAGGGGATAATTTTCTTTCTTTGAGCACTTGCTTAAGTTTCTGAAATCAACACACAGTCTGATTTCTCCACTTTTATTCCTCACCACAACCAAGTTGGCTACCCATTTTGAATATCTGAGAGGGACTATGATCTTGGCAGCCATCAACTTTTTAATTTCTTTTTCAATCAGAGGGAGGAGCATAGGATTTATTGGTCTCAGCTTCTGTTTGAAAGGTATGGTGTCTTTCTCCAAAGGGATTTTATGTTGGATGATCTTTTTATCATATGTTTTCAGGTCACTATATTCCCAGGCGAAGACATCAGCAAATTGCTTCTTTAATTTGCAGTATTTAGTACTTTGGTAAACAAATAGATGAGAAGAAAGATTTATGTATCTAGGCTGACCTGGACTCCCTATATCATGCGTACAGACTACAGAATGATCTTTATTTTGGGCAGCTTTATGGGGCACGCCATTCTGGTCAAACAGTCTTTCTAGAGGAATTAAACCCTTAGGAATATGATTGCTGGGAAGCTGGAAAATACTATCTTTGCCAATTTTATTTCTAAGCTGGAATTGGGGGCTTTCTTCCAAGGCTTCATTTTCTTGGTCAATTTTCATTTGAGAAAATTCATCAATGACTTGCAAGAACCTATTCAATTCATCATCATCCTAAAAAACTTTCCAATGGTGGACATTATCAGGCAGGGATGGTCTATATTTCATTTGGACTTCGTAAACTAGTCTGGGAGGCATGGGAGGGATAAACATGCTAGCAGACATAGGAAGGGAATCAACAAGCTGATTTTAGGCTCTAGGGATATATGAAATACAGAAATTATCAAAAGAATCTTTGAGTCTCCATACCTCATCTCTGTATGCTTTTAGCCTTGGGTGCTTTGCTTGAAATGTTTTGTTTACTTGCTGAATGATCAGATCAGCATCTCCAAACACTTTTATGCTTCTGATTCCTCTGTCTTTTGCTGCGTTAAGGCCTAATATCAGAGCCTCATACTCTGCTATATTGTTGGTGACTTGAAAATCCAACTTGAAAGATAGACGTGTGCTTTCTTTTTGTGGAGATATCAGCACCACCCCTGCTCCTGCAGTCTCCCTGGAACATGCTCCATCAAAGAACATTTCCTAAACCTGATTTTCTTGCTCTTCCTCGGCCTGAACTGTTTGTTTCCTGAGCTGCATTGAGGCCTTCTGAGATTCTTCTATTTGGAGAATACATGCTCCAAAATCAGTGTCCACAGCATAAATAGGATGATTAGAAGGATTCTTCTCATCACTGATGATATGTGCTAACTGTGCTTCTATGTATAATCTCCTGCTTTCTCCTCCAAAAACTAGAACAATGGCATAAGATAGGTCACTCTGCAATGTCCCACCTAGTCTCTTAATTCATCCTCTTGACAACAACATGCCAAATTTGGGAGGGACATCTGCTACCACAATATCCATCATCATACTCTTCATGGGCAACTGAGTTAAGGTAATGGCTAAATCTTTAATCAACCCCAGACATTTCACTTTTCTTGAATCAAAAGAGAATAAATCATGATATGGTCTGGTGATGTCAAGGCCTAACTCTTCCATGAAAGCTTTAAGCATCAGATTGTGGCTAGCCCCTGTGTCTAGCAGGCAGTTGTGGAGGATTTTGTCATGAATGGTTAAGGAGACATAAAATGATGGAGAATTATTGTCAGCCGGCTCAGTCATTGGGCTAAGCACAACTGCAGGCTTATCATCTTGCAAATTGACAGAGTCAGTGGAGGTTTGTTTGTCTTTCAGCTCAAGAGCTTCAAGGATAGGCTTTCTAAACACTTCACTCTTTACAAGTTCTAACAGAGGCACACATATTTTTAACTTCTAGAATTCTACTTCAAGGCTGAAAGGGGAAGGTGATTTTTCAGGACCTCTTACCTCTTGAGCTGGAGATTTGAGGATGACTGGATCAGCTGCTGCCCCTTTCTGTCTGGTATTTTGTGGCTCTGTTTGGACGACAACTCTTTGGGCGAGATTCTCGTTGACATTATTTGCATTTGACCTCAAATTATATCTCCGTTGCTCACCAGTCTGCATAACACCCTCTCTGTCCCACCTTTGACTGTCTTGTTCCTGCAGCAAAGATTCTTCGTATGCAGCCAAAGTCAAAAAGGGAACACTGCCTTTATCCTCCATACAATGAATTTCATCCTCTTCTTCAATTTGTTCCTCCTCCATGACTACATTTTGGAAAGGAGCTTTAACTCTTCGATCTTCATTTGGTTCTTTACCCCTCTGAATGATTTGTAGCTGTTCATTTGCTCTTCTAAATGGATTTGGATTTCTTGGAGCAAATGTGTTTTGCTGCCTTGTCTTTCCAAAATTCTGCTCATCCTCCAACTTAGATATTTTAGCAGCCAATGACTCGATCATCCTAGTTATTTTATCAAATTTGGGATCGGAAGGTGAGGCAGAGGAAGAAGAAGCCTCACCTCTCTGCCTCCTTCTGTCAGCATGACTTCCGAGTTTTTCTGCAACCAAAATATTAGATTCTACTTCTAGGGCTGCATCCTGCATGTGAGCCATAGTAGCACATCTTATTTCTCTGAGCAACAAACAAAAATCAGAGTCAAAAGCACTCGCATAGGTAAGTTTGGCAGAGGTGGGGGTAGGCTTTACTTCAGCTGGTATCTTACTATACATATGATTGAATCTTTTATTAAAACCAGGCAATGATTCCCCATTTTCCCTCTTCAGGTTGCCAAACTCAGTATGGTAATACAACAAGTCCTTTTTATCTCCCTAGTGCTTAAAAAATGCTTCATCTAAGGCTTCAAGATCAACAATAGATACAGGGGGAAATTCTCTGAACGACTTTCTGGCCTCTCCATCAAGGCTCTGGACAAAAACTCTCATCCATACATCATTTTCACTGATGTCTAAATTGTCAGCATAACTATAGAAGGATTCAAGATGTTCTTCTGTTGTTACTCGCTCTGTACCAGTAAACTTAGGCATGTATTTCTGATTTTCTCCTGTAGGCATGGGATTCAAAGGAACATGCAAGACCAAAGGTCCATACCTAGCAGCAACAGTTCTTTCTATCTTCGTGGGTGCTTGTTGGCCTGCCATGACTGGGGTATGTGGAAGGATACTGGTAGATTGAGCGGTATGAAGCGATGCAATGGATGACAGAGACAAGGGGATGTTATGGACTGTATGGGATACTTTCTTTGGACTGAGATCCAAAGGGGAACTAAACGAATAAGGAGCTTTATGAATCTCTGCAGCTGGTTCTTCACCAGCAATACTAGGTTCTAGCTTCTCAAACTGTGTATCTTCAACTAAAAACTTCTCATGCAGAGACAAATAAGATTTGTTGGGCCTACCTGATCCTGATGCTCCTTTCTATGATGTTTTCTTCACGTTAACAATCTTCTCAGGGTCATGCACTAGTTCAGCTGGTGATTTCCGAGGATTTCTTCGAGTATGCCTCACAAACTGAGCCAGGACTATAATGTGGAGTCGCCAAAGGTTGTTCTTCCTCCAATGAAGTCGCCAAATAGATGATTACAACTTGAAATGTGCCTAGACTTTGTCTATCATCAAAATCTGGAACTGTGTCATCTCCCAGGGAAGCTGAGCTCTGATCTTCGTTCCCCGACAACGATGCTAATTAATGTTATCACCCCAAGAAACACTCCTAGGTTGTATCTCAGAGATGCTCGGGAACATTACAAACTCAACATGATGTTGGAAATGGATGAATGGAAGGAATGATGCTTGTTCAAGCCAGATAACCACTTCTACTATGCTTAACTCCAGACATGGGTGAACACCCCCATACTACAAGGCTTTAGACCACCAATTACTCACAGTTTGAGGATTAGGTAAACATGCAGAATACTGACCACACCAGTAGATGCACAAGAACATGTGATGGCCGGTTGCAACCAGTAAAGAGGTCTACAAATCTATTCCCTAATGCACAGACAGGATGACAACTCTCTGGCACTAAGTAAACAAAAACCTGCATAACACATTCAATGATACATACTAGACTTCAACACAGAGGTGGGATGACAGCCCCTCTAATGCTAAATATCAAGAGCACATGAACAAATGAATAACAGGCACAACCTAGAATAGAGTAGAAATGGAAAGTGAGCAATTAACAACAAAAGAAGCTTGTATTAGCTGAAAATGAAGACCAGACGCTGCAAGTATCAAAGTAGTTACAGTTTCCAGAAGTTGAACCTTACATCAAAACAACAACCATCAACCCCGATTACATCTTGTTTCTGGGTATATATAGAGTTTCATTACAAAGATATTTTGCTATTTTAGGCGTCAAGGGGTCATAATTGACCACCAACTGCTTTAACTGTCTAATATGGGTCTCTACTGCAATCTGACTGTGTCTGCGGATGAATTTGACCTTCTCGAATGTTCTGCTGTACTTCCTGAACAGGTGGAGTGTAATATGAAACAAGCCCCATAACTGATAAATGCTTGTGATTTGCTCGAGGCATGTCCTTTCCCTTCTTGGCCATCTTGTTTTTTGAATGCGGTGGTTGAAAATTGACTGTGCAGAATGCTGAATACTGGCCACCTTCTGTCTCTGTCTCTCGGCAAACTGTATCTTGGGCGCCGTTATATGGCGGAATAGGTCTTCGGGCCTTTGTGTTTCCCTTTAAACGACAAACCGTGACTTTTTGGTTATAAACAGTGGAACACTGCAACACTGCTCATTCCCGCCCATTACTGCTTCTTTCGGACTTCAAAAAGTCCAGAAACATGATTAACTCCTTTATCGGGTCCACCCTTGGGTCGTTGTCGCATGTCGCACTCGACATGGTCCCTTTATTCCCTTTGTAGTTTGTTTATACTTGAAAAACACGGGAAATTCATGAAAAAGGCCTCCCTCCGGATTTCAAATATTTAAGCAATTTCATTCCGGGAACCCATCGGGTCCGGGTTTAATCGCTATCAGCGCTACCGTGTGCATATGTTAAAACCCCGCCCCTTTGGTTTCCGCGGATGCAACTCGCCGATCCGATCATCAGCAATCGCTGATCGGTGGTGTCATGTGCCCGCTTTAAGCCTGCCCACTCTGCTTGGCCGATATGCGATATGAGATTAACTGCCTAGATCTGGGTCGTTGATCGGCTAGATCTAACGGTGGCTGTGCAATGCCTAGTTTAAGCCTGCAGAAATGCTTTTGCACGATTTTAGAGTGTTTTGAGCCTCCTGATAGTGTATTTCCGCCCTTCCAAGGGCTCTCCTCTTGCAATGGTTTTGACTTTGAATGATCCTTAAGAGGATTTTGAAGGCTTTTGGGGCACTTTTGGATCCATTTTTGGGCATCCTTCTGCGCGCAAACAACCCGATCAGGACTGTATTTGATCCTCAAATGTTGGATTATATAGCAGAGCTAACAGTTACATGCATGCAAGCATTAACTAACTGAATTCACAATTAATTCAACAAATTGTTTGAATTAATCTAACTCGACTTGACTTAGTTAACTAAGCCAACTAATTACAACTCAATATTATAACTCATCCTTATCTCTTTAACTGATGGATAAATTCCTCAATCAATGGAGAAATTGTTGCATGTCCCCACATAGACTTCATATTTGATTTTTTACAACTAATTGACTCAAGATGAATTAATTAATATTTAATCAAACAACTGCTAAGAACAAATTTAAAATTTTACTATATTTTAATTCAGGGACTAACTAAAATAGGAATCTATCGTGAAATACTATTTATAGCAATGCTATTTTTAGCATTTCCATTTTTCGCTCCTTGTTGCTATGTCCAACGCTGGTACCTGAACTGCTATTTATAGCAGCGTTATTTTTAGCATTTATTGTTGCTATTTTCAACACATACAAGCAATTTGTTGCCCAACTTATGGACATCCAATGTAGATGCCACCAAGGAAAAGGAACCAACATATAGACTCTTACCTCACTCAATCTAACCCATTTTCCCTTAGGCTCAACGAATTTGCTCATTGCGTAGAAAGGCAATCTACAACCCAATATAGGGCAAATGTGTAGAGGTTAGATGTTAGACATTAGATGTGAATATTTTTTAAATTCAATTTTTTTATATTGTAATTTTGTTTTTATTAGTAAAATTATGAACATTTTTTTAGATAAAAGAAAATCATAATATACATATCATATTAAAATATATAACGTATAAATAATAGTTTAAATTAACATCCATTTTACCATATAAATTAAAATAATGATTCCATAACCATATTTAAATTTTAATTAATAGAATATTAAATTTTAATATTTTACAATAAAAATAAGATTTCTTAACCATGAATATTCACCCCATTTTACTATGGATATTATTAACTTCTTAAATAACTTTCTTTTAAATACTATAGACCAATATCACATAACCAAAAACCACACTCAATATATATATATATATAATATATATATAATTTATTAGATTAAAAAACAAATTTATTATTACATTTCTATTTTACATATTTCCCTTTATTCCTTACTATTATTATTCTTCATTTGTTCTGATTTCTCTTTATACAATTTGATAATTTTTACAACTTACTCTTTCTTTCTTTATATATATATATATATATAATTTGATATTTGTACAATTTATATATATTAATGCTTTAATACTTACATATAAATTGAATTATTCAGCGAATACCATAAATATTTATTTATTTATAACTATATGGAGCCGACTTGCTATCCAAAAAAGCTCCGCATGAGGAGGAAGGAATTTTTTAAGGTCCTTCGGTTGATAAGGAAAGGGTCCCTCCAGATACCAAGCGATATGCGACTGTATTAAATGGACTATAATTCCTAAATCTTCTTTTGATAAGCACTGTGTTGTGTTTATGAACGGATCCTCTCATTGCTATCTTTGGATTCAACAAGCTCTCTAACCATCACACGTTTATGTTCTCCTTTTTAATAGATGGATGATATCTAATTTATATATATATATATATATATATATATTATTTATTGATTTTTTTCGTTTTGTATTATACATATTATTGTTTGTTTTCGGTGATGAGTTTTTATTTTTAGTTTCTTTCTTGTTATTTTCAATAAAAAAAATTATTTTTTTTCCTTTTCATTTTTATTTTAATTATTTATTTTCTTTTTGTTAGATTTAACAATTGTATTTCTATTGTATTTAATAGTTTATTTAGATTAGACTGACCAATTTAGTTTTGATGATGAACCACATGTGGTTCCAAACACTTCTATGTGATCTATCAGAAAAGGCTTTTTATAAATCATGAATCGCAAAAGCTTGCAAGCTTGCACTGAGAAAGATTTTTTAAATTAAAACTTAATACTTACTATAAACATACAATATAAGGACATTCTTAACCATGGATATTCACCTCATTTTACCATGGATATTATTAACTTGTAAAATAGGTTTTGTTATAATACCATGGGCCAATACCATGACTTATCAATAATATTGGCCAAAAAACCACAACTCATTTCCAAATAAAAATATTTTTGAATTATTTATTTTATACAATTTTTAAAATTAAATCTAAAAGCCAAAAGGTATTGGAGATGTTGTAGTGGTGTAAATGTTTGTAAACATTTACATGTGAGCTCAATTAAAAAATAATAAAAAATAATTTACTCTCAAGACATGTCATGTAAACATTTTTACTTGGTCAAACTACATAAAACTAAAACTAAAACTAAAACAAAATATAAATTAATAATTAATAATTATAATTATAATTAATTCAATATAAAACCAACCTAGATCCATTATAACTTTGGATCTACCAAGTGCTGAGAGAGATCAAATACCTTGAGATGCAAATCTTTTTTTGTTATGTATCTAGATCAAAATAACATAAAAACACAAGAAAAGATAGCTCAACAACTACATAATAACCCACTTCGAGGGGGCAACCTCCGTTTCCATCACATAAATGAACAATTTTTGGATGATTCAAATGACAAGACTTCCTTGGTATATATAGAAGTCTAAAGGGTCAAAATATAGTTAGAGCCTACATAACAATAATAATGTAAGGACACAACAATAATAATAATGAACTTTTATGGGACACAACAATAACAATATGAGGGATACACTAGTATTATAGGAACCTAACATACCCCTTTCCTTAAAAGTGTTGTCCTCAACGTTTAAGTAGTTCTAGATGTTTTTGTATGAAATACTCATCCTCCCATGTGGAATCTTCAACTAGTAAGTTCTTCCACTTAATGAGATACTCTGAAATTGATCGATTCCATAACTGTCAGATTCTTGTTTCCATAATTGCTTCAGGGTCCAATATGATTTTTCGTTTCTACTTAAGTTTTGGTAGTATAGTTTGAACTAAGAGCTTGTCACTTATAACCTACTTTAAGGATGAAACATGGAAAATTGGGTGTACTTGCGAAGATGCAAGAAAGTCCAATTTGTATGTCATAGTACCAATCTTTTGCAACACCTTATAAGGGCCATAATACTTGGGTGATGATTTATTATCCTTCTTAGCTTGTTGAAGGGACATTTGTTTGTATGGTTGGTAAAAATACCTAATCGCCCACATCAAAGCTTCTTTCACTGTGATGTTGATCTTCTTGTTGTTTCATTTGATTTTGCACTAGAGTTATGCAATATGGAAGGAATTGTTATATCACCATTCTTCTAGAGGTAACCACTTGACCCATTGTGTTTGTTTATCAGATACAAAGCAACGAAGATATCCTTGCAAACATTTGTTAAGTTTGTCCATCAAATCGAGGATGATAAGATGAGCTATGAGCTAATTAAGTATTAAGAAAAGAAAATAATTTTGTCCAAAAATTGCTAGTGAAAATGGGATCTCTATCACTTGCAATAATCTTTGTGTATCCATGTAGCTTTTGAACAGTTTCCATAAATGAGGTAATGACTGTATTGGCTTTGAAAGGATGAGATAATGCATAAAAGTGTGCATACTTGATAATTCTATCAAATATCACCATGATGAGATTCTTTCTTTCAGATTTGGGTAAACCTGTGATAAAATCCATAAGACCTCTTCCCAACACTTACTTGGAATGGCTAATGGTTGTAAAAGACTTGGGGTCTTAACTGTCTCAACTTTATTTTGCTGGTAAACCAAACATTCTATCACAAACTTTTGAATATCAGATTTATGATCATCCAAAAAAAAATCCTTCTTGACCCTATGGTAAGTTTTTAAAAATCCCGAGTGCCCTCCTATAGGAGAGGTGTGCATTTCTAAAAGAATATTTTGTTTGAGTTGGGAGTTATTACAAAGATATAAGCGATCTTTGTACCATAGTGAATTATTTTTCCATATAAATGTATCAAATGCATTATGATCATGTTGCAAATTTTGAATGAGTATCCACACCTCTTTGTCATTCTTTCATTCATCCCTTACTTCAATTATCCAATCAGGTTGGATAATAGAAATGACATAGAATAATGCTTCCATATCCTCATCTCTTCTTGAAAGTGCATTTGCAAAAAAAATTTGCTTCCCCTTTTTGTAGATGATTTCAAAGTCATAACCCAACATATTTGTGACCCATTTTGCTGCTCTTTTGAAGATAATCTTTGTTCCAAGAAGTATTTAAGACTATTGCGATCATTTTTACCTTGAATGTAGGTTTTAAACTCGTACAGAAATTACCTGCATACGAATTTTAAAACACAGAAAATAAACAATGTGAGAGCGTAATACATAAAACACATATACACAGACTTTTTCCCCTGGATCCCAAAACCGGGACTACCAGCTTGATTTTTCATTATGTTCCTTTCAATGATACAATACATATTTATACATGCCGAAGCATCCAATACCATGGACCAAAAACCATCGCGTCCCAAAACCATGGACCGAAAACCATCGCGTCCAAAAAACATGTGCGAAAATCATGCACAAAATCATAGGTGAGTCTGCCCAACCTAACATAGGGTCCAAAACCAAAAATTTTCAGGGTGCTGCCCCGGACCCCATAAAGTGGGGTTATGGGTACACCTTAAACCCCCT
>APFE031173881.1:0-15942 GCA_000404065.3 Pinus taeda | reverse complement strand
CCTTGACAGATTCATAAAAGTCGTGGGTGGCCACCTAACTTATGCATTAAGGGGCAAGAAACCTTCCACATTGACAGAAGCTAAAGAGATAGGAGTGGAAGTTGAAGAAAACTTACGAATCTCAAGAAATGAATGCCAATGACCACCCTAAGGACAAAGTCAAGGTCAAGAAGGAAAAATCCAAAGATCAACATGAAGAAACCCTTTTGGCCATCCTCAAAAAGATGGAAAATCTTAGTGATGAAGTCAACTCACGGGATAGGCCATTCATCAACAAAATCACTGCCTTGTAAAGGGCCCAAAATCTAGCTACATCCCGAAGGGAAAATCCTTTCCTAAAAAGCAAAATGAAGAAGACAAAGCAAGCTCACCTCAAATCCCAAACGCTTTGGCTCTGACTAATGCAGTGGAGCAAGATTCATCTTCCGAAGATGAGCAAAGTGAAAGGGATGAGCGTGATGATGAAGAGGCAGATGAGTAACCTTGTAGAATTTGATGTCTTCAACATTTTGCTAGGAGGATCATACACGCATCCTCCTATTAGTTAGGTCACCATTGAATAGGAAGAAGAGGAGCCCATTCTTATTGATGACGATAATGGAAGATTCAAGCGGGTTCAATATTCACGAATGGACAACAAGAAGGACCCCATGATTGTCAATTTTGGGTAGCATCGGATGTGCTCTAGCTCCGAAATTTTGTGGAGGGGCTAGAACACATGAGATCTCTAGAACCCAGAAATCGTTTGGAGAAATTTTACCCGGATGAGGAGTTACTAAAATAATCAATATTTTTAATGGGTTCCTAAGTCTAAACTTAGGAAAATAAAAATATTAATGTGTATTAATAAGAATATGGGTGAGAAGGTTCTAAGTGACGAGGATCAAGCCAATTCTAATCTTAGCCGTTGATTAGGTACTTAATCTCGGTCGTTGATTCATCAACATGAAAAGTATAAGAGGAGGCCTAAGTGTTAGTTGGAGATACACCAAGAGATCAAAGAGTTCAATTTTTCTATGGCATGGTTTGCTGAGAAAGTTGAGCTAAGTAATCTGAGTTGCAGTGAGGGGCAGTTCGGCAAGGGAATTTCAGTCTGAGGCCAAAGAATACACAACAGAGAGGCAGAGCAGTGCTGAGAGAGACAACGCAGTCCCAGAGAGGGCGACACAGAGGCCGTAGAGGCTAACGCATGTGACGCAGAAGCCGTAGTGGCTGACGTAGACCCTTAGAGGTAGTGTTGGGGAGATTCTGTGGGGCAAAGAGGGAGTAGTTCAACAATTCGACTTTCTAAGCAAAGGAGGCTCATTGTGGAGGAGACGCGACTCCTAAAGGAGGTGACATAGTTCCAATGCAGAGCTTGGAGTAGCCATTATTGCCCAGCACTGGGAACAAGCAGGTCATCTGTGGGGTTTGATCATTCAGTTGTTGAATTTGCCGGAATATCTGTCTCCGAATAGAGGCACTTTTGCCAGGAATTTCTCTATTGGGTGAGCCATATCTGGCACCCTAGTTGTATTCAAGAATCTGCTTAATAATACAAACCCTCTATATGCTGCACCGGGTTTTACGAACTGGTTTTTTCCAGGGACAACTGTCCAAAAATAACGATGTCCCTTGTGTGATTGTCTTAGTGTATTTCAGTTCATGATCTATATGTATGTTGATTTGGGGTAGCATTGGATGTGCTCTAGCCACGAAAATTGGTGGAGAGGCTAAGGCACATGAGATCTCCAATACCTAGAAAGGGTTTGGGCAGATTCTAAATAGTTTGGGGGATATTAAAATAATTAATATTTTTAATGGAGTTCCTAGCTCTAAACTTAGGAAAAATAAAATATTAATGTGAATTATTATAAAATTGTGTTAGAATGGTCCAAAAGTCATGGATCAAGCCAGATCTAATCTTAGCCGTTGATTAGGGACTTAATCTTGGTCGTTGATGTATCAACGAAAAAAGTATAAGAGGAGGCTTGAGAGTCACCTGGAGAACAGACTGAGGGAGACCAGTCAGTTCAATTTCTGGAGCGGGGTTAGCTGAGAAATTGAACCAATGGTCTGTTGAGCAGTCAGGAGGCAACAAGTATAGAGCAGAGAGGCAGGATCAACCACTGAAGATCAACGCTGAGGCAAGAGAGGCAGACACAAAGGCGGTTGAAGACTGTGCAGTCACTAGCTGGGCCTGCGTGGGTGACGCAAAGAGGCCCAGGGCTAACGCAGTCAAGCAGGGGGTGACACAAAGGGTTGGAGAGCCATGCAGAGGTTAGCGGGGCTGACGCTGGGATTGGGAGAAGTGCTAGAGAATTATTTCTCTCTATGGGTAAGCCAGTTTCGCACCCTGTTGTACTCAAGAATTGTTGAATAATAAAAACCTCCCTTGCTGCATCGGTTTTCCCGCATTGGGTTTTTCTGGGGACTGTTGTGCAAAATAACTGTGTCAATGTGTTGATTCTTGTGCATATATTTGTTTCTGTATTACGGTGTGATATCTGCAACAATATTTATTTTAATGTTTGTTGAAGTAATTTCATGAATAATTTATCTTGGAATAAGTAGGAAAAGTAAATCAGTTGCTACAGTGATAGATGTAAGAACTGTGAATTATTTTAACACGTTTTGAACAGAATAAGAAATAATAAATGCAAAGACAGTAAAGACTTCTGAAATTACACATCATGATCCTGTAATAAAAATTTCCTAAATTTTATAAATTTAATTGACAGAACCAATGAAAGTACTTTCCTGTAATCTTATGGTCCATGAAGCCTCAACTGCTCCTGCTTTGGTTACCAAAAGACTGAAACCACCCAGCCAAACTAGGCAGAACCTTGCTACTCAGTCCAGTAAACTTCTCAGTCAAAGCAGACTGCTTCCCTCGTGCCCAAAAACCTCAGAACAAGTACGGCCCAACTCTTCTTGATCATAAACAGACTTTGTGTATAAGTTTTTCTCCTCCTTTCCCCCCCTCTGCCTCCAACCATCCCTTCCTTCTTATAAATTTCCATTACCGACATGCTCCATCACCGTGTCTCAATTATGATACGTGTCGATTTTTATAAACCAAATCTGATTTGATTTTATCTACATATCTTAACTTGAAATAAAGTTTATTTATTAATTTTAATTTATTTAATTTTTAATTTTTAATTAATTTTATTTAATTTCATAAATATTACTTTACTATAAGTGGGTCATTACAATAGAATTTTCACATGGTATCAGAGCAAGTAATCAGAGACAGGAAGGGAAAATCAGTTATGGGTCGAGAGCACGATGCAGAGGCATCCACGTCAGTGGACTCACACAGATTTTTAGAAGACTGCACAAGAGAAAGAGTTGTCGATTACTCTATGTTAGCTTCCAGGCTGGAAGAAGAAGTGGCATGTATGATTAGTGCTGCATCATCAGAAGTATGATATATAGACAGTGGAGCCTTGTGGCATATGACGGGAATTAGGGATTGTTTCTCAGAATATCGAGAAGAGAAGATGAACTTTCAGATCACCATGGGAAACAAGGCAAAGTGTACTCCAGTAGGGAAGGGTACCATAGTTTTTCAGACAGAATCGGGAGAACGGTTCCGTGCAGCAAATGTGCTGCATGTCCCAGGATTGGGGATGAACTTACTTTACATATCGCAACTACAAGGCAAGGGCTATGACGTCTACTTCATCAAGGAGAAGGTATACGTCAAACACCTGAGCTCGAAAAAGAAAGTGCACATCGGGATCAAAAGTAATCGGTTGTATAGATCACAACTAGAATCACCAATGGCACTAATAGGCAGTCATGGAGATAAGGACTTGAACGAACTGTTGATTTGGGGTAGCATCAGTGGTGCTATAGCGACGATTTGGTGGAGAGGCTGGGGCACATGAGATCTCCAATACCCAGAAAGGGTTTGGATAGATTCTAAAAAGTTATGGAGATATTAAAATAATTAATATTTTTAATGGAGTCCCTAAGTGTAAAGTTAGGATAAATAAATTATTAATATGGATTAATATGAAACTGTGTTAGAATGGTCCAAAAGACATGGATCAAGCCAGATTTAATCTTAGCCATTGATTAGGGACTTAATCTCGGCCGTTGATATGTCAACAGGAAACATAGAAAAGGAGGCTTGAGGGTGACTTGGGGAGTACACCAGATGATCAGTCATTCGATTCTCTAGAACCGGGTTTGCTAAAAGAGATAGAATCAGTGATTGGAGAGCAGCTGAATGGCATTGAGTACAGAGAGGCGGAGAGGTAGAGATAGTGTCGGGAGAGCAGCCAGAGATAGTAACGCAGGAGCAGCCAGCAGCCAGTGCTCACACAGGGCCACGCAAAGGCAGCTAAGCGCTGCGCAGAGCACCAGAGAGGCCAGCATAGCTGACGCAGAGGGTCAGAGAGCTGACGCAGGGCCTACTGGGGCTGACACAGGGCCATCTCTGGGCAAGGAGAGGCTGACGCAGTCCAGACAGGAAAATGTTGGGGTTTCTGGGGCAGATTTTTGCTAAGTAGCTGCTAGAAGGATTATCCGAGGTTTCAGCCAGGAGATTTGTCAGAAACTGAGAGGTATTATTGCCAAAGAAATTCTCTGTTTCGGCACCTAGATTGTACTCTGATATTGCTTAATAAGAAAACCCTCAGATAGTTGCATCGGTTTTCCCGAATTGGGTTTTTCCGAGGACATTAGTCCAAAAATAATGGTGTCATATGGTGTGTTTGTTTCTGTTTCTTTTAGTTAATGATCGATAATATGTTGAGCATGCACTAGTGTTTATTTTCAGTATTTACATTGTAAATAACTTGTTAAGGAAAATAACAAGTAGGTAGGAATAAATCAAATAAAGTGCATGGAGGGTTTCTGACTAAGTAAACTTAGAAACTTCAACATGGTATCAGAGCATGCTTGTAGATCACAGGAGGACTAAAGGACATCAGCCGAGCAGAGCAATAGCAATAGAAAACAACTGTCCCGAGGTGACAGAAGTTGTTTCTAGCAAAGCAGCAACAAGGAAGGGTGATGCAATGCCTGCTTCATCAAGGGTGAGTCGGGAAGGGGCAGCGCAGAGGTGAAGGAAGGCAAGGGAGGCCTCACGCAGAGCCACACAATCACTGGGAGTGCTGACGCAGTTGGCTGAGGAGGCTAAGTTGCGGTGCCAGGATTGCGCAGAGCCTAGGAGCTCTCACCTTGAGGTTGCTGGGGTTTGGAAGGCTGTGGGAATATTACAGAGTGGAGCTGGTGAGGTACTGTAGTCAGAATACTACCTGACAGAGCAAGGCCAAAGGAGTTGCTATCGAGGGTTTCTAGCCGAGGAACCCAGATCAATGGTGCGGTTGCACAAGACGATCAAAGTAGGGGGCATCTCGACAGCGACAAAAGGATTTCCAGGAGGGAAATCAGGACTCAAAGGGAGTCCAAAAGAGAATTTCTAGACGAGAAGTAGAGACTCAGAGGAGTCAAACAGAGAACTTCCAGGAGGGAAGTAGAGGAGCTTTATGGCACTACACGGACTAAGAGACCAGGATAAACTGGACGGAGCATCGAACTTCGCAATCTAGAAGGCCAAAATCTTATCCGTACTTGACAGAAATCGTGTCAAGCACTTCGCCTTGAGGGTAATAGCTATCCCAGTCGACCCCAATGATAATGACAAGTACGAGGAAGCGATGGCGAGGGCCAAGAGCATTATCCTTAACGGGGTCAAGGATCATGTAGTACCACACATAGCCGAGAAGGAAACGGCATTTGAGATGTGGGAGGCTCTCAAGAAGCTGTACCAGCATACTTCTATGCAGAGAAGAATGTTGCTTGAGAATGAGTTGAGGTTGTGTTAGATGAAAAAGGGACAACCGATTGACACCTTCCTCAGAGGACTGAATGAGATCCAAGATCAGTTGACTGCTATAGGGGCGACACCAGATTAGGAGCTAATGGTGAGGATAACTCTGAATGTTGTCTTAGAAGATTGGGAGGTATTTGTCCAGAGTATACTGGGCAGAGGGACACTTACACCTTGGGACGAGATGTGGGTAGCTCTTCGCCAAGAAGAGATCAGACGACAGTCGAAGACGAGTAGCAGCAACAAGGGGATCAAAGTCAAGCAGGAGGAGGAAGACATGACCCTAGCATCTGAGGGAAAGCAGAAGGAGGAAGACATGGCCCTAGCATCTGAGGGAAAGCAGGAGAAGCAGAAGAAGAAGGATCTCTCCAAGATCAAGTGCTTCCACTGTGGGGAGCTGGGTCATTATGCGACCCAGTGTCCAAGGAAGAAAAGTAAGGGAGAGCCTTCCAAGACTAAGGCAGCGCCAGCAAGGGCAGAGAAGGAAGTGGAGATAGACGATGACTATGCCATGAGTGCACACACGCCACTTGAGCGGAAGTGGGGAGACATCAAGCTATAGTCAATTGGACTACAGGCGATGAGGGGCAGGATCCTCAAGGTACCCAGCCTCTTAGATTAGACCTTGCTACGGGAGCCTCATCGAGGAGTAGCAGGACTGGCTGAGTCGGGTAGAGACAGATGCAGATGGAGCGACAGAGAGCTATAGTGCAGGAGTCTCGAGACAGCGCAAGGCTAGCAGGCTGTAGTAGTGCGAAAAGCACAGGAGCGTTGCACCAATGCAAGATGGCACAGAGAGGTGTGCAATGGTGCGGGATGCAGGGAGTTGTTGCAGCAACACAAAGGTCAAAGAGGAAGCACTTGTCAACAATAGAAGGAGCTTTAACATCGATGGGTGTCTCTAGCCCAACAGGGAGGTTAGATTGGGAGATCAGTTACTTACTTCTCAGTAACTAAGTTGCAGTGCAGCAATGGGCAGCACGATGCAACATGATGAGAGGAGGTGCAGTGTAGTTGCAGTGCTGGGAGAAAGGATCAGCAGCAGCACAGATGCAAAGGGATCTGTTTTACAGATGCAGCAGTGGCAGTGGTAGAACCATGGGTAGCAGTACAAGATACAACAGTGCAAAGGACGGTGGGTAGCAGGCCTAGCATCAGCACAGGGACCGATGTCAAATGATCAGAGTAATACTCAGTGAGGAGTATTGCTAGAGCACAGTCCTTGCTAAGAGGGAATGTTGATTTGGGGTAGCATCTGATGTGCTCTAGCCATGAAATTTGGTGGAGAGGTTGGGGCACATGAGATCTCCAATACCCAGAAAGGGTTTGGACAGATTCTAAATAGTTCAGGAGATATTAAAATAATTAATATTTTTAATGGAGTCCCTAAGTCTAAACTTAGGGAAAATAAAATATTAATGTGGATTAATATGACACTGTGTTAGAATGATCCAAAAGACATGGATCAAGCCAAATCTAATCTTAGCCGTTGATTAGGGACTTAATCTCGGCCGTTGATATGTCGACAGGAAATGTATAAGAGAAGGTTTGAGGGTCACTTGGAGAGTACACCAGATGATCAGTCATTCTATTCTCTAGAGCGAGGTTTGCTAAGAGAGATAGAATCAATGATCGGAGAGCAGCTGAGGGGCATTGAGTACAGAGAGATAGAGAGGCAGAGATAGTGTCAGGAGAGCAGCGGAGAAGCCAGAGATAGTGATGCAGGAGCAGCCAGTGCTCACGCAGAGGCAACTAAGTGTTGCGTAGATCACTAGAGAGGCTAGTGTAGCTGATGCAGACGGTCAAAGAGCTGGTGCAGGGCCTACTGGGGCTAATGCAAGGCCAACGCTGGGCAAGGAGAGGCTGACACAATCCAGACAGGCAGACGCTGGGGTTTCCAAATTTGTGCTGAGGAGCTGCCGGAAGGATTATCTAGGGTTTCAACCAAGAGATTTGTCAAAAACTGAGAGATATTACTGCCAAAGAAATTCTCTATTGGGTAGGCCAATTTCGGCACCCAGATTGTACGCTGATATTGCTTAATAAGAAAACCTTTAGATAGCTACACCAATTTTCCCGCACTAGGTTTTTCCGGGGTCATTAATCCAAAAATAATGGTGTCATATGGTGTGTTTGTTTCTGTTTCTTTTAGTTGTTGATCTGTAATATGTTGAGCATGCACTAGTGTTTATTTTCAGTATTTGCATTGTAAATAACTCAAGGAAAATAACAAGTAGTTAGGAATAAATCAGATAAAGTGCATGGAACTCTGGCACAGAAAAATGGGTCACTTGCACCATGGAGCTCTGAGAATTCTTAGGAGCACTCTAACAGGAGTTTCAAATCTGAGTATGGAACGAGATGATGTATGCAGGGGATGTGCTCTGGGAAAGTATGTCAAGGCAGCATTTCCTAGGAGCAAACACAGGGCCAAGAGTGTGCTAGGATTGATACACTCAAATATCTGCAGACCTATGTTCGTCAAAGCTCTCAGTGGTGTTGAGTATTTCCTTACCTTCATTGATGACCACTCAAGGAAAACTTGGATTTATTTTTTGAAAACCAAGGATGAGGTTTTCTGTCGATTCAAGGAGTTCAAGGCTCTAGTGGAGAATCTGACTAGGAAGAAAATAAAAGTTTTGCGCTCAGATAATGGTGGAGAATATTTCGATAAAGACTCCACTGGGTTTTGCACTAAGGAGGGCATCAGAAGAGAGTGGACAATCCCTATAATCTAGAGCAAAGTGGGGTAGCAGAAAGAAAGAACAAGACTATTTTAGAAGCAGCTAGGGCCATGACGTATGATCAGGATATGCTAAAATTCCTACGGGTGGAAGCATGGAACACAACAGTCTATGTTCAGAACAGGACTCCTCATTGGGCATTGGGCAAGATTACTCCAGAGAAAGTCTTCACAGGGAAGACACCTGAAGTTAGTCATTTCAGGATATTTGGGAGTTTAGCATATTGCCGCATACCCAAAGAAAAGAGGAAGAGGATGGATCAGACTGCGGAAAATGGATATCTAATGGGATATAGCGAGAACGCTAAGGCGTACAGAATCTATCTTCCAAGGAGCATGAAGGTAGTAGTACGACGAGGTGTAAAGTTCATGGAGGACAAGGCTTTCAGAAGATCCCGCGAGATGCCTTCCGAGGAGTAGTCAAAAGAGGAGCCGTTGGCTAAGCCTCTTCAACCAACAGAAGTCAAGAACTCTTCCTCAAGACAGAAAGATTCTTAGGATGAGAAGGAGCGAACAAAAGCACCTGTTAGCAGAGGAAGAACTAGCAGAGAACTTCGTCAGATTCTGCAAGATACAAAGGACTTCATTGGTGCGCCAAGAAACAATAAGAGGGAGCGAAAACAACCAAATAGATATTAGGCATTAGTAGCTCAGGATGGAAAGCTTGCTAGTTTCAAAGAGGTAGCTCAACATCAGGTTTGGCTTGATGCGATGGTGGAGGAATACAGCTCCATAATGGTAAACGATGTCTGGGAGGTGGTGCCAAGGCCTCCAAATAGATTAGTGGTAGGTTCAAGATGGATCTACAAGATCAAATACGTTGCAGACGAAAATGTTGAGAAATACAAAGCTAGGTTTGTGGCTAAGGGGTATGCTCAAAAGGAAGGGATTGACTATGAGGAGACCTTCGCCCTGGTAGCCAAGTATACATCTATTAGAAACGTGATATCTCTTGCAGCCTAGATGGGATGGGAGATCCATCAGATGGATGTCAAAACAACATTTCTAAACGGGGTAATAGAAGAGGAGGTATACATTGAACAACCAGAGGGCTTTGAAACTCATGAGAAGAAGTCTCATGTATGCAAATTGAAGAAAGCCTTGTATGGGCTGAAACAGGGACCGAGATCATGGTATGGTCGAATAGATGGCTACTTGCAGAAGATGGGGTTTGTCAAGAGTGACGCGGATCCGAATCTCTACTATCTAGTTGTAGAGAACAAGCCACTAATCTTAGTATTGTATGTGGATGATCTATTTCTGACAGGATCATCCAGGCTCTTTGGGGACCGCAAAAAAAATCTAGCCACAGAATTTGATATGAAGGATTTGGGACGAATGCACTACTTCCAAGAGTTGGAAATTTGGCAGCAAAAGGGAGAAATCTTCCTTGGGCAAGGGAGGTATGCTACAGAAATCCTGAAAAGATTCGGGATGGAGCACTGTAGACCTATGGCTACGCCAATGATCACCAACTAGAAGAAGATTGATGCATCAAAAGACAAGGATGTCGATCCCGCCCTATACAGGCAACTCATAGGGTCCCTGATGTATTTGGTCAATACCAGGCCAGACATTTGCTACGCTGTCAACTCCCTCAGTCAGTTCATGGTGGAACCGAAGAGGTCGCACTGGGCAGCAGCGAAACATGTTCTCAGGTACTTACAGGTCTCATTATGGACTCTAGTACACCAGGAGTAAGGATATCAGATTGAGTGGATTTACTGATGCAGATTGTGCAGGAAGTTTAGTGGATCGGAAAAGTACGTATGGGTATTGTTTAAACATTGGATCAGGAATGACCTCCTGGTGCAGTAGAAAATAGAAGTTCGTGGCTCTGAGCTCATCTGAGGCAAAATATATGGCAGCAAGCACAGCTTCGTGTGAGGCCATATGGCTTAGAAAATTGCTTGTGAACGTATTAAGAAGGAATATGGAGGCAACCGGGATCGTGTGCGATAATCAGAGTTGCATCAAGCTCTCTGAGAATCCAATGTTTCATGATAGGTTGAAGCATATTGATATCCGGTGTTACTTTGTCAAGGACTATGTCCAACGAGACGCTGTACAATTGAGAAAATAAAATATTAATGTGAATTAATATAAAATTGTGTTAGAATGGTCCAAAAGTCATGGATCAAGCTAAATCTATTTTTAGCCGTTGATTAGGGACTTAATCTCGGTCGTTGATGTGTCCACGAGAAAAGTATAAGAGGAGGCTTGAGGGTCACTTTGAGAGTACACCACAGTTACCAGTATTCTCTAGAGCGGGGTTTACTAAGAGAGATAGAATCAGTGATCGGGAGAGCAGCTGAAGGGCATTGAGTACAGAGAAATAGAGAAGGCAAAGATCGTGTCAAGAGAGCAGCACAGTAGCCAAGGAGAGTGTCGCAGAGCCAGCAAGGGCTCACACAGGGCCACACAGAGGTAGCCAAGTGTTGCACAGAGCACCAGAGAGGCCAGCGTGTCTGACGCAGAGGCCCAGAAAGATGACGCAGAGCCTCCTGGGGTTGACACAGGCCAAGAAAGGCTGACGCAGGGCCAGTGTGAGACAGAGAGGAGCTGACGCAATCCAGATTGGGCTGACGCTGGCGTTGCAGAGCAGTTTTGTGCTGAGGAGCTACCAGAAGAATTTTTCGGGGTTTTAGCCAGGAGATTTCTCCCAAACTATGAGGTATAGCTGCTAAAGAAATTCTCTGTTGGGTAGGCCAGTTTCAACACCGAGATTGTACTCTGATATTGCTTAATAAGAAAACCCTCAAATAGCTGCACCAATTTTCCCACATTGGGTTTTTCCAGGAACATTGGTCCAAAAATAGTGATGTCATGTGGTGTGTTTGTTTTTGTTTCTTGTAGTTGCTGATTTGTAATATGTTGAGCATGCATTGGTGTTTATTTTCAGTATTTACTTTGTAAATAACTTGTTAAAGAAAAATAACAAGTAGGTAGAAATAAATCAGAAAAAGTGCATGAAGGGTTTCTAAGCCATGTAAACTTAGAAACTTCAACAAAAGACTTGAGGGAATTCACTGCACCATTTGATCGAGAAAGTGTTGTTAAACAGACTCAACCGCACATTATAGAACAACTAGAACTTGTTGAGATTCCAAGTGAATATTGGAAGATATTCATGGCTCCTGCAACTTCTTCGATCGAGTTTGGAATTGGAGATATCAGGGTTGATGGGCCTATGAAGCCTATTCCTTTGACAGCATTACCTAACTTTCATGGTCTTTCTTCTGAAGATCTGGACACATTCTTGTTTGAATTCGACGTTGTCTGTCAAGGGTATGACTATATTTCTGATGCCCATAAATTGAAAATATTCCCGACCAGTTTGAAAGGAACGGCTTTGAGATGGTTCATGGGTTTAGAGGGGGGAATCTATTATTACATGGGATGATATGAAGATGATTTTCCTCGAACAACATCAAGACTACTGCAAATCCCGAGATGGTAAGGAAGAAATCTTTAAGATTATGCAGAAAGAAGATGAGAACATGGAGGAATTTGTGGAACGTTTCAAATACAGTTTGCAGAGATCAAGCGATAGTGATCTGGATAAGAACATCTTGAAGATAATTTTTCTTTGGGCACTAAGGGAGGAATCTTTGAAACTTTTGAACGTAGTAGGAAAGGGAGATATATCAAAGGAAGAATTCGACACCATCTGCGAATTGTGCATTAGGTGTTCACGTGGAGCTGCGAGGAATAGGCAAGGGATCCGAACCCTCAAGACATCCAGCAGTGCAGTTACAAAAGTAGAAATTGGTAACTTGTTGGACAACTTGAGGACTTGAGCACACTGTCCTCACAGCTGGACGTTTTATAGGTGAAACAGAAGCAGATGGAAGCAAAGAAGGCTATGTCCATTTTCTGCCCTCAATGTAGGAAGAAGCACCCGCTAAAGGAATGTCCATTGAATACTGTCGAGACATGTGCGACATGTGAACAGAGTCATTCCACTAGCACCTATCCATCCCTTCCTGGGCCGAAGGCAGTTTTTCAGGGAGGAAATGAAGTGGTAGATTAGTGGTACTTCATGGGATCAAGGAAACCATGGCAACCACGGCCACAGAACATGAATCAAGGTATGCCTCAAGACCCCTCTTAGTATTTTAAGAATTTGAATTATGGGCCTCAGTTTGTACCTTTTTCATCTTCATGGCCGCAATCCTGTCAATATCCAATGCCCTGGCAACCATCGTTCCCTCAGCCTGGTCCAACTCCTTCATGGTCCTAGAATTGGCGTGGACCTCCTCCTCCTTCAAGACAGTTCTCCCAGCTTATGCCACAACAACAGATATAGTTGCCTTCTAATGCCTCCACCAGCAATCCTCCTCTTTGTCCACAACTGCCTCTTCAATCCAACCCAAATCCAAAAAATAGGGGTGCTCAACAGGTTGAGACACTCAACCTTCCAGTATTGCCCCCGCAGAATGTAATGAATTCTTTGGTCCGGTCGGGTGGTAAATACCCAGACTTCACCAATAATTTTTTAACATACTGACGATGAAGTCTCAGAACCAGAACATAGGAATTCTGCTGGAACAACTGGGGATGAGTCAACGCAATCTCCTATGGAACAACAACCCCCTTCTCAAACAATTGTTACTAGAGGATGTCAGACTGGTCTACCTTACCCTGAGAGACTATCCTTGAGCAAACAGAGTCCTCGTCCTGAATTTGACTTTTTACAAGAATTATAAAATTTATTTGTCAAAATCTTGTTACTTCAGGCTATGAGGGACATACCGATTTATGCCAAAACAATTAAAGAATATTGCTCTAAGAAACTTGGAAGAAAACCAAAGGATCCACTCACTATTCACGTTATGGATAAATTATCAGACATAATGTTGGGGAAGCCTACACTTGTTAAGTACGGGGATCCAGGGAACCCGATTTTTACAATACAGATTAATGGAGTTGATATCCCAAATGTGTTGGTAGACTTGGGGGTAGCAATTAATGTCATAACTTTTGCAATTGTGATTACCTTGGGCCTGCAAAACCTTTACCAACTCCCACCATCCTAGAATTGGCAGATCGGTCTACTATAAGACCAGTAGGGAAGTTGGAAGATATAACAATTTCAATAGACTCATGGCAGTACCCTGTCGATCTTTTGGTATTACATACTCAATCCCCAGTCAGTGGGCATCCTTTGATTTTAGGAAGACCTTGGCTTGCAACCGTAGACGCTTACATTGGGTGTCGGTCAAGAAATATGGTAAGATCCAATGGGGAAGTTACAAAGAATTTTATCCTTTATCCCCCTGCAAAACCGAGTTCACCAGATAAACTGGGATTTACCTTAATACAAAAATCTTTATCTGCAAAAGGGCTTGAACCTGAAAACGAAGAAGTTAGACCAATTCTTACTATTGGTGAGGCCCTTTGTTTTAAGGATGAAACGGAAGATGATGCCATTAGTACCTTTATCAGGATTCAAACCGCCAACTATTAGAATCTGTTATGAGTTGCAATGTTCAGGGATCCATTGAACTAGAGACTGAAGTTGAAAACGATCCTGTAATTGTACCCCGTAACAGTGTTCCTGTAGAAATTAAACTAGGGAATATGTTGAATGTTAATCTTGACCTTTCACCTTCCCAGTCTAAACGGTTATTGAAAGTTATTCAGGGACAGAAAGAAGCCTTCGCTTGGGAATATAAAGATATGAAAGGAATCCCTGTTGACTTATGTACTCATCACATATACATTAATGAAGAATGTTGACCTGTTAGGCAACCACAGAGAAGAATGAATCCTGCTTTAAAAAACATTGTCAAAGACAATTACAGAAACTATTGGATGTGAGATTTATTTACCCAGTCTCGGACAGCCAATGGGTATCCCCACTAGTCATTGTTCCGAAGAAGAATGGCAAGTGGCGGGTTTGTGTTGATTAAAGGGAATTAAATAAAGCAACTCAAAAAAATCATTTCCCCTTACCTTTTATTGACCAGGTCCTTGATACATTAGCCGGAAAGTAGTTCTTCTCCTTTCTGGACGGATTTAGTGGGTAGTACCAGATCCAAATAGCTCCTGAGGATCAAGATAAAACTACCTTCACATGCCCTTGAGAAAACTTTGCATACCGAGTCCCCCCATTCGATCTTTGTAATGTCCCACTACCTTCAATGGGCAATATTAGGAATTTTTTCTGATCTAGTCAATGATAGTGTTGAAATCTACATGAATGACTTCACCCCATATGGGGATTCTTTTGAAGAAGGTCTGGAAAACTTAGAGAAAGTACTTAAAACATGTAAGAAAACACATGTTTCTCTTAGTACAATGAAATGTCATATGATGATGAAACAAGGAATAGTGTTGGGACACCTGCTTTCAGTTGCAGGAATTCGGGTTGATCCTGCCAAGGTAGAGGTAATATTAAATTTTCCTACACCTAAGACATCGAATTTTGACTCAGCAAGGAATGCTTTCAAAGTTTTCTTCAATTCTTCGAGGCCTTTAATCTATGACCAGAGTTAGGTTAAGGCTCCATCTCGATTACTTATTCTCCAGATCAAGGCCTCTCAATCAGTCTTCTCATCCAAAACATGATTTCCCCGCACAAATATTTTATATACATAGGACACGAAGCTAAGGAAGAGTTGATATGTGGCTCTACCCATCTCTACAAAGGATCTTTGGGCTTGATTTTATCACTGATCCTCTCAGCGTTACCATGACACCTCAACACAAATCTGGTGATTCAACATGCCATTCCCAGGAATTTATCATGTAAAATTTGAATATCTCCTTTGATGATGATGGTGAAGCTCGTTTGACACTGATGTTTTTACAAAGAGCATGCACTTATTTGTAAGTTTAATAGATTATGGTCAAAGCCTCCAAACTTGCATCACTAGATTTCTAATAATTGCAACCCATCTTCCATAGTTACCTTGAAATGAATAATATATGAATTTATTCCTTTCTTCAAGTCTTCCATCTCTTTTGGTATTTTGGATGGTGATAATGTAGGTTCCCCCTTAGGCACATCTAACCTGCCATTAGCCCCTGTCTTCCATATATTTATGAAATGAGACCTGTTGACCGCTTTGCATCAACCACCCTATAGCAGTATACATTTTCGCAAGAAGATTCCATCATGATCGAACAGTGAAATCATCCAGATTTCATCATCATCTTTAGCCATCATCGTTTAAAGTCGTAAACCCATTCTGCATGTCTGCAATGTAAATAATCTTAGTAAGACCATATAACCTAGGTAAATTTAATGTTTTGATGACGTTTTTCATCCAAGGAGGTTTTTCATCTCACCGATTCATTTGTGTTTCTAGACACAAATGACCGACAGAGTTTTTCCCTCCAACTTCACCCCAAAACTAGGGTGGAT